>MNCI01003715.1:131978-145641 GCA_015680685.1 Gnetum montanum
AATCTAGCTTAATTTATTACTTAATTAATTATTTAATTACTTAAAGTATTAAAGGAAATTGCATAAAATACTAAATGCATAAAAGAAATAATTAATCTATTTCAAAGCATTACAAGGTTTATTAGAAAACTTATCTTTATTATCATACACATTGTTGCGCTTAGGTACAACAATGTTCGAATAAAGATCCATACACTCTTTGACTCCTATTGCAGGCACTTTAGAAAAATACTCTAACTTTTAAGTGGAAAAACTGCTAGAGCTTCACTACAACTATGACAAAAGATGTCATAAACATGATGGATGAGCGCATATTTATAGGCAAAAATAGACATTGCGTCGACAAGGTCACGTCAATGCATCAATCCAAAATTTAGGGTACTTAAAATTTTAAGTAAGATCTCATGCAGCTGAAGAAAAGACGGAAAGACAAAGAGACTAAAAGGAACAAATCAAGAGAAAGGCTCAAACATATAGGCAAAGTGACTACATAAAACATTTTCAGGGAATCTCACCCCTCTTCAGTATATTTACAAAAACAATGCTTGCAGTAGGAGTCAAAGAGTGTATCTCGTCCTCACAACTAAATAAAAACTTGTCCTCGAGTGAAAAAAGCATGAACAAGTTTCTTACAAAATTTTGGGAAGGCATGGAATAATTGACTAACTACTGACATATACAAATATAAACAAACACTAAGTGCCCGAGTGTACAAATTTACAATCATTAGAAAATTTTGGTGTTCAAGACAACAAAATTAAACATTAGGACAAAAATGAAAAATACAATTCTTCTGATGGCATGAAGACGAGGAAGAAGTTCAAACAATCGCAGGCAATGGAGGTTCCTAAGGCTCCGAAGGACCTCCTACTTCAAGTGCACACGATGGTTAAGGTGATTGTGGTTGTCCTGCAACAACTGCAACTTCTGACGAAAAACTAAAGACGTCCAACAATGCCTTCATCTTCTTCTCCTTACTCCTAGGATCATTCATGGTCCATGCTGCATTGCAAATGTGGGCCGATGCGGGTACATCCTAAAGACAGGGCATTGGCAAGAACAACTTCTTCACATTGACAAACCAAGTAGCAAAAAGTTTGTGTTTAACATCGAACGCCTATACTGCATTCTGCAGCTCCTCATAGTCACTCATTCTCCTAGCCAAGTTCTCAACTGTAGACTGTTGCTTGGTGAAGCACTACCTGAGAACATCAAGTTCTACATTTGCCACCGCAAGCTTCTGCTTGAGTCTTTGTGATGCTTGAACTCTACTTTGTACAACAAGTATAAACTAGCCACTTGTTTCTCCAATTCAGACCATAGTCGTTCGGCAATCAACATCATCAAATTTGCATAATGAAGATTGGCAAGCTCCATATACTCTGTCATCTCCTCGATCTACAGCTCCTTCATGCAAATCTCCGCCTTGTTATAGTTATTAAGCCCATTAAAGATAGGCTACCAAACATCACCTCCTTCCTTGAGCTACTTGAGGGCCACATTAACTTTCACCTTCACCATCTGAATATATTTCTTATTGATTTCTTTTTGTAGACCAACCTGATCTCTGAAGTGATTTGACTCTCTCAAACTTGAGAGCCTCATTTTTCTTAGCAGCTACCTCTATTGTAGATTTCTGGCAAAGAGCCCAAACTTCCTCCATGGAGAGATTTTTGTTTTCGGCTACCAATCTCCTTAGTTCATTGTTTACTTTGGCTAGTTTCTTTTGTTGTTGATGGATAAAATCTTGCATTGCTGCTTCTGCACATCAACATTCCGTAGATGATGATTTTATGCGGTCAAAGTTACATTCTCCTAGCAAGTTTGGTCCAAGGCCTTTTGGATATTATGCATGGTGGCATCAACCAAGGACTGATCAAAGATCATCGTCTCCTTTGCATCCTCAACTTTCTTGAGCTTGTCTTGAAGTTGTTAAAAAGTTTCATCACAAGTTAGTGCAGGGTTGAGAAATGCAGGATCAGCAAGGCGGGCTCTTAGTTCAACAACCTCCACAACCAAACGTTGGTTTCGAGCTCGGGCTATTTCAAGTTACCCCTTCATGATAATGCATTTTCCCCTTGCTTCCAACAACTCCAACTAGGTTGCAATGATTGTATCTAGAAGGTCAAAGACATCCAAAATCGGTTGCCCAATTCTCACTAGTCGGTCCAGTAACTCCTCGTGTTGGGCTGTGCTCAATCTACTACTAATTGTTCCTACAGACGTCTACACATCTCTAAGTGTAGAAACGTCTGGTATAGATACCACAAGTATGTTCAATGCCTCAGTAATTCTATCAACAACCACCTTTCATGCCCATGGTGTTGCATCACCAAGATAATTGCCCCCTCGCCCTCCTCCAAACGCACAGAGAAAGGAGTAGCATTCCTGAAGATTAGAATTGCTACTATTGTGAGAGAGATACCATTACCTCTCAAGCACTAGGATTCAATCTCGCAGGCAACTATGTTCTTTGAGCTGAGAAAATTGGCCCACCTCCCTCCATCTGGCTAATGGTTCGAGCCACTTTATTGAGGTGACTCATTGCTGGGCGATACACAAATGAATCACCACCACTCATTCCTAATTGCTACTCTTGCTCTCGTAAAAGTTGCTCTCGAATCTCACACATTCGTTCAAGGGCAACGCAGGACTCCAACATTGTTTCATGAGTGGGCAATGGAGGTGGTGGTTGCTACTCCTCTTCCTTGGTTGTGGCAAGGATCTTGTCTTTCATCATTTCTTCCTAAGAGGTAGAAGAAGCATGCCTAATTGCATCGTTGGCGTAGCGAACTATTCCTACCCTTGTGCACAATTTCTAATGAGGCAGGAAAATGGCAAGGCCTTCCTTTCATGTTCATTCTCTTTGAATTGCTTCTCTATCTTTAGATAGATTAGCTGTGGAAGATTGACAAGGAATTTTCCACTCGAAGCAGCATACGCACAGGCGGAAAAGGCAATCACCTTATTGGGCCTCACCGTTGAATTGAGGTGATGGACTGTTATCTTGAAATACATGTGTTCTGCCACAATGAGCGCACCATACTCCTTTTGGTCCATTTCACAACATCTTTGGGTCCACTCCTTTACCTTAGGGTCTACTTGAGTTGAGATCTCTGATAAGCTAGTTCCACTATTAGGCAAGCTAAGAGCTTGTGTGATTGCTTCCACCAAGTAGGACACGCAAATGTCCTTGACTCTAATTGTGGCACTTGGCTACTAGTTATTCCAAAGAGGTAGGTCTCTCCCATGTACCATTCCCCACTGGAAGGGATGATTGGCCACATGGAAGAGGTCCGCAATTGAGCTTTGACTTCCTCTACAGTGAACTCCAAGAACGTCCCAAAGTTCAGTTCTTGAAGAACCGAATGTTGAACATCCTTAAGCTTGATTTGATTAAGGCAGGCATAGGTCAAGGTAAGTTCAAGTCTAGGCATAGGACCCGATGCCTCATCTTGATGAGACTGCTCTATTTCTACTTCTTCTAGAATTTGACGAACAGATTCCACTTTGGGATCCTCACGGAGAGCTCCCATGACATGAGTTTTGACTTCCTGCTCCTAGGGTTGTTCTTGTTGGCCCCTTCCAATTCTAGGTCACTTATCCCTAAGTCAGGATGGTCCCACCTCCAGTCCATGCTTTAGTCTTGGTGCCATTTGTAACCACAAAACGATCAAGGATTAGCATATAGTGTGTAACTGATAACATTAAGTACCTTATCTCTTTTGGGATAGTTACACTTGGCTAAGGTGTAGTCATGGCATATTGATCTTTTAATATTATTTTAATATTACTTTAATTAATTTTAGGTTACCAGGGTTTGTTGGAAGGGTTTAACTTCCATGGGTTGATAATTTAATATTATTTTATTCATTAAACCTATGGGGGAGTTAGGAGAACTTTGAAAATTTTTCTGTCAAAAACCTAAAGTGTGTGGCCCCTGCGACGTAGAGTGTACATCATATAGCTAGAGGACTAACAAATGACTGAAATTGGACAAGCAATGTGAAAGATATGGGCTTTCGAAGGCTTGGGGCTTTGAAAAATCGCAAAAACTCCCCTTTTGTTTGAAGCAAAATGGCAAAAATTGCTAAGTGTTGCGTCCTATTTATAGTATTTTTACCATGCGTCGACACAAAATCTAGCATATATGGGGCTGCATCAAAGCATCTATTGACCACCATTGACTATTCAAAAAGTTAAGAAATACAAGGAGTTTTTACGTGAAATTGAAGTCTTTTGGAAACCCCTGAAGTGAAGAACACAATGAAATGCATGAATAGGGTTTGATAGGTCGCAAAAATGGAGAAATTGATGAGAGAATGCAGTTTTATGGAAGAAATGCTTTAAGAAGTGGCCAACTGGATGCAACCAATGGGGAATAAAGATGATTTAATTGCAAAAATGCCTAAGGATAAGGGACTTAATGAGCCCAACCAAGAGCTATGCAAATGACTCCTCTCCATAGTCGGCTCATGCCCTTTTTGCCCTTGCATAACCTCAACCCAAGGAGTCTGTGGACCCCACAATTGATTAATGATTTTGAAAAGTTAAGGACCAAGTCTAGAAGAATCCACCTAAGAATGTCAATACATCAAACTAAGACATTGAACAAGACATAAAAATTGGCAGTGAGGTGAAAAACAGAAAGCACTAATGGATGAGAGCAAAAGTGAAATGGAGTTCTAAATCATGGTCATATGAAGTCCCTTGTGGATTATGTGGTTAGATGACTCGATAAAATCCATCCTCAATCCAAACCAAAACCAACCACTTTTAGTGACTTTGCATCACCACCCTAAGACCAGTCCACCCCCTCGAAACACAGGAATGCTCCCACAAATCAAACACAATTCCTTATTTGAGAAGAAAAGAGAAGCGGAAAGTGAGAAAGGGCCTTAGTTAAAGAGGACCTTCAAGCATGTGTAACATGTCTTTCTAGTCCCATAACCAATGCTTGTAGCTTGTTTATTTTGTCTAAGGGGTGTGCTTTAAATTCCCACCATTTTTTTTTCTTGGATGTTATGTTTTTATGGGTTTTTCGTTGAGAACCACACCATGCAAAGACTTATTCAACTTCCTATTATTGGTCGACACGGAACAATGAGAAATCCATGAAAAACACTCAAGCACTCAAGTAAGTAGAAAGGTACAAAGAGTAATAAATCCCCTTGAAGTCACACCCTTTTCAAATATTTTGGATCTTGCCCGATTTTGGAAACAACCAAGGTCACAAGTTTGTTAAAGTTTTATGAATGAAAAAGGGACTTCATGCTTCCAAAACAAGGAAAACCATAGAGTTAATGGATGGGTGGATGACATGGACTCACTACCTATTCCATGAAAAAGAAACTTTGTCTTAGTCATCAATCATCAAAATTCAAAAATAGAAAGCAAACATTAGCAATCAAAAACATTAGGTACAAACCACCATTAGCAAACAACTACAACATCACTGTGTCCTGTTGGCAATAAAGCACTTTATCAGAAAACAATAAAAAAAACTTATATCAAAATAAAGTGAAATATAAAAGCAATTGTAAAAACATTTAAGAAAGATAAAACGTACTAACGATGTTGTAAAACAGAAAAGTGAAAAAAAAAACAAAAAAAATGTAAAACAAAAAAGTAGAAAAACTGAGGAGCCACTTATATGATCAGCACAGATGGCCATCTCTTCCACAACTAAGCCGAAAGGAGAAGATCCAAAAGATTGAGCGTGGTTGTCCATCCGATGAAGTGTTGATGTCACTAGCTTGCTTGGGCTCATGAAAAGGCTTTAATTGTTGCATGTTGACCAGTTGCTTTTTGTTTGAGCTCTCAGGTTTGTAAATTAACATGGCCCTAGAAAGAAAGGCTTCATAGACGATATAAGGCCTTCCCACAACATTTGAAACTTAGTTTGTTAAGGGACATGTGAGGGGTTCTAGTAAAGGACCTTATGTCTAGGTTGGAATTTAACTTTCCTTATTCTAAGGTCATGACGTTGTTTACTAAATGCATTGTGTACTTCATTCAAGGACAAGGCTACCAACCGATTCTCATCTAGCACATTAAGGTTGATCAATCTCTCTTTTTCTGCTAAGGTGAGGTCAAGGTCCAAGTCACAGGCTGTTGAAAGTAAACAGAGCTTGGATTGAATTGGAAAAGTTGGTAATTTTTTGCACACCAGCTCATAGGGAGAGTAGCCTATAGGGAGTTTCCATGTTGAGCAGTATACCCAGAGGGCATCGTTGAGTTTTGTACTCTAGTCTCTCCTATGTTTATTAATTGTTCTTGTTAAGATTTTGGTGATTTCCCTATTGATAACCTTTGCTTGACCGTTGGCTTGGGGGTGGTAAGGTGTTGTTAATTTATGTTCAACACCCCCCCCCCCCCCCCCCAAAAAAAGCATTGCATGAACTTGTGAAAAGTAGCACCTATAAAGTGATACCATTGTCAGAAATTAGTGCACGTGGCACTCCAAACTTGTTTACAACATTTTGTTGTACAAACTGAGAAACAGTGGAAGATGTGCAGTTGGTGACAACTGCTGCTTCTACCCATTTCATACAATAGTCAACAATGACTATTATGTACGCCTTTCCATTTGACATGGGTATGATGGGACCCATGAAGTCTATGTCCCAAATGTCGAAGGGTTTCAATGATTAGATCCACTACTAAGGTCCCTCCATTCGAGCGATTATCCCACCATCTCATTGACAATGCTCACAAAAGTCGATGAATTGGTGGGCATCCCTAAAAATCGTTGGCCAATAGTACCTTGCCATCAAGATTTTAATGATCGTGTGTCTCCCTACATAGTGGCCCCCACAAGGACCCTCATGAGCATCTTGAAGAATGCATAATCAATCAGCATCAAGAACACACCAACGAACCAAGCCATTGATGCACACCTTATAAAGGTGTCCATTGAATTCTATGAATCATTTGGCCTAATGAAGAAACTATTGTTTCTTTTGATGGTCTAACTCTTGTGGCATCTCTTGAGTGAGAAAATAAGGGAGGATGTCATCATACCATTTTGGTTTAGTGGGCACTTGTTCACTTATTGCAACGGCAAAGAGGAGCTCATCAAGAAATTGATCAAAAAGCAAGCTTTCCTCCTCTTTGTTGTTCCATCGTAACCGAGACAAGTGGTTAGCAACCACATTCTCAATGCCCTTTCAATCTACCATTGTAAGATCGAACTCCTGTAAGATCACCAACCATTGTATAAAACGAGGGACTCACCATTGACTTAGTGGTTAACAACCACATTCTCGATGCCTTTTCGATCTACCATCATAAGATCGAACTTCTGTAAGATCACCAACCATTGTATAACACGAGGGGCTCACCATCAATTTGTTCATGAGGAAGCGAATAGCATTATGGTCTGTGTGCACAAACACCTTGTACCCAAGCACATAGTGCTTGAATTTCTCAAAGGCATACACCATTGCCATCTGCTCTTTTTCCGTTGTGATGTAACTGAGTTGTGCACCCACAATGCTTAGACTTGCGTAGTGGATGTAATATGGACATTTCTAATCGTCCAACTACGTAAGCACAGCTCCCAAGGCATAGTCATATGCTACCATCATAATGTAAAATGGTCGAGACCAATTAGGTGCTCGTAGAATTGGAATTTCTACAAGCCTCTGCTTAAGGCTCTATAATGCCTTTTTGCATTCCTCAATTCATATGAACGAAGCATTTTTTTTTGTAAGTTTGACCAACGGTTTCTCAATCTTAGAAAAATTTCTTACGAATCACCGGTAGTAGCCATTGTGTCCAAAGAATGACCGAACATCTTTAATGGCTTCTGGTTGGTGGGTTATTCCTTGGATGACCCAAATCTTTTCTAGGTCTACCTCAATCCCTATTTGAGAAATTATGTACCTCAACAAAATCTCCTCCTAGATCATGAGATGGATTTGTTGCCAATTGAGCCAAAAACTAGTCTCCACACACCCTTTAAGCACTTGCTTAAGGCAGTCCAAGGCTTGCTCAAATGTAGCACCATAAGTGGAGAAGTCATCTATAAAGACTTTCATCCCACTACCAATCTATTGCTGAAAAATGCTCATGACCAAGCGTTGGAAAGTTGCATGGGCATTGCACAAACCAAAGGGCATCTTATGATATGCAAAAGTCCCCCATAGATTTGTGAATGTTGTTTTGGTCTGATCCTTGGGCACAATCTAAATTTGGTTATATCCACTATCATCATCTAGAAAGCTATAATAGTAATGCCCAAAAATAGTGTACACCACCTAGTCCACAAATGGCAATGGAAAATGATCCTTGAACGTCGCCATGTTCAACAACCTAAAATCAATATAGACTCGCCACTTGCCACCTTTCTTTAGCACAATTACAAGTGGGCTAACCCACTCGCTATCTGCAATTGGATAAATACACTCCACCTTGAGGAGTTGTTCAATTTTCTCTTTGACAATCTGCTTCAATTTGGGGTTCAGCTACCACTACAGCTACCTTTTTAGCTTCATGGTTGGATTGGTATAGATGCGATGCTGGTATATCCAAGGAGCAATCCCTATGAGTTTAGGATATGACCAAGCAAAGATTGTTGGCCATTTGTTGACCACCTTCAACAACATTCTTTTTTGCTTAGGAGAAAAGTTGACATTGATTATTACTGACTTGCCATTTTTCAAAAATGCATATTCCATGTTGATCGATAGAGTTTTCAACTCTAAGGGATCTTGTTTAAAATTGTCAGGGATTTTCAACTCTCCCCAATTGGTATCAAGTTCATTATCGAAGAGTTGGTGATGAACTTGCTCCAATTCATCCATGCCTTCAACATAGGCACAAGTTAGGCTCTCAATATGTTCCATGCAAAGTGTGCTACTCTCAAAATCAACTGTCAGCCACTAGCTACCCTCCTATTTTGTGGCTACTACATATAGGCACTTTTGGATTTCAAATACATCCGCACACTATCTGCATACTTTGATTGATGTGCTTTTGATAAACCAAAGTTTCTGCACACAGTTGCACCTAGTATCACTATATGCGATGTATAAAACTCTCTTCTTCTCGATCTTTCCAAATGCATTTTCCTTGGAAATCTCCAAGGAAAGATTTGTGATGCCCATTCGCGCATCAACAATGCTCAACCAAGTCCTTCCCATAATGATTAGAAAGTCCCCCTTGCAATTGTCAACCTTGATCACCAGGAAATCGGCAGGATACAACCACCCACAGATAGTGATCACAATGTCCTCCACTAATCCCAAAGGAACAATGATGGACTGATTTGCCAATTCTAAACGGATGTTGCTTTCTTGAGAGGAGGCAGGTTCCAGGCTTAGTACATTTCATGAGAAATTAGGTTGACACCAGAACCTGAATCAAGAAGAGCTTTGCATAGCTCATGTCCAAAGATCTGCAAGTAGATGAGAGGACTGCCAAAATCAGCCCTTTTCCTAGGAAGGTTGCCAGCCTTGATCCAATCAGATATAGTGTGGGTTAACATGACTGTGCGAATATTAGGAGGAATTTGGTTTGAAGGGCTCTCAAAAGGAATGGATGCAAAGGATGAAGGAGACACAGGGCAACCAGCCACATGAGTCGATGAGGGCTTTGTAAGGCTATTGGTTCAAAAGAATGGTCTTTTACGGGATCTAGTTTCCGAACCACTTAGCTATGGAACCGATTGTAAATTAACAACCCTGGTAGCGTTACATGCTGTGGCTATGCAAGAATTTCACCTTGCATGGATGGAGCATGCGGTAATTGGGTTGAGGGTGGAGAGACTTGCTGAAAGATGAGGAGGCTGATAAGGATATGGGGATTTCCCTCTAGGAGATGGAGAATGAGTTCTGTAGTACTCCGAAGGGTAGTAGTGATGTTGAAAGGAAGCGTGACTGGAAGAGTCACGCAAAGACATGGGTTGCTGAACATAGTACCCATATGGATCAGGTTGTCTATAAGGGTACTGTTGCCTTGGTGGTGGCATCCCTCATGACTCTGGGTGTTGCCATTTATGGTACTGCTCGTACAGTTGTGGTGGAGCTCCACTTGGATAATAAGCTTGTTGTTGCTAATGGAATTGCCTTGAGTTGCCTTGAGGATAAGGCAACCTTCTGGGTGCTTGCCTTTATGCCAGTCTAGGATTCAGAGCATACACCCCAAATTCCTGTAAGTGTGACACAATAGGGCAACATCCCTTGGGATGTTCATATTGGTAGATGTCACACCCACCATCATCATCTAATTTTGACTCCACAACCTCTTCTACTACAACAGCTTCACCCTTACCCCTTTGGTAGGCACATTCAGCTTCCTTTCTTCTCCTACGATCACGATCACTACCTTGCTTTTTGGATTCTTCTGCAATTTTCATAGCAATTTGAAATTTTTCATCTAAAGATTCCCACATTTTGTCAACCTTAGCTGAAATTTTAGACAGAAATTTTTGAATTAGTAAGGTTTTTCACTGCACTTTATCAAGTGGTGCATCCCCCTCACTGTCATAGAATTGGACCTCCCTTTTTATGATGAAAGGATCCTGATTATACTCCTCAACGCTTTCCTATTTTCTCAACTCACCTTCTTCTTTTACAACCTACTCAATCAGCCTTTGGATTTGATAGGCCCTCAGTTCTGATAGTCTCCCTTAGGCATAGACCCTAAGGGTTCTCCTTGTTTCTAATTGAAGCCCATCTATGATATAGTGAAGCTGCTCCTATTGAAAATAACCACGGCCAAGACATCTGTGCAAGAGAGAGTAATACCTACCCATGGCTATGTCTAAGGGTTCATGTTTTCTTTGTTGCCAGCCTTGGATTTGCTTTCTCAAATTGGACACTCTGGAGTACGTCTAATATTTGTCATTGAACAACTCAAGCATCGTACTTCATCTGCGATATGATTCCAACTCCAAGGAGTTGTACCAACTTTCTGCTTCTTTTATGAGTGTCCTAGGAAACAGCTTAAGTTTCTACCAATCGTTCTTTATGTTTTGCAAGGCACAAACATCATGAAAAACTTGAAGATGGGTCTATGGATCTAAGTTATATCCCCCCTCAAATCTAAGGATGTTGTTCATATTCAACCTCTTGATTCTACTATGTTTCACATGCCTGGTTGGAATTTTGACTGTCTCTACAATGTTTAGCATGCTTCAAGTTACAAGCAAAGGTTCATCATCATCATGATTTCGATGATGCCTATGATGTACTCTGTTACCCCTTCGTTCATGGCAAGTCCTACGATCATTGTCTTGTCATTCACCTCCATCACGGTCTCTTCCCTTGCAATTGCGATCAAATTCAGAGGAAGAAGAAGATGCAAATGAAGAGGGCAAAGAGGGAGGAGGACTACCACCACCACGGTGGCTACCACCTCCTCTTTGCTTGTCACAGCCACAATCATCAAGTTTATCATCATCACGATGCTTGCCTGAGCCCCTAAATTAACTCCCACTTTTGCCTGAACCAAGATTGTCTTTTACAAGAATTCCAAGCATGGTGACATCAAGTACTACTTCATCAAGCAAGAAGTTAAGGGGAGCAACATATTGTCCAAGTATGTGCCTACTCAAGATCATTTGGCTAACATCCTTACAAAGCCACTGCAAGCCTACAAATTGGACTACCTATTGAAGATAGTTGGCATCTTAAAGGTTAAAGAAGCAAAGGATAACCTCAAGGCTCTAACCCCATGATTCTCGCACATTGCACACTCAAGGAGGATGTGCTAGAAATACTATAAATGTGTGCCTTCTAACTCCTCCATCTACATTTCTAGTGGAGGGACACCTCTTCCAATCCCCTTGTTCTACCCTACATACTATGTGTCTTTTTTGTGTTAATTTTTTTTTAAGGATGATTCTTCAATGTTTTCGCATGTTTCAAAGTGTTTTTGGCTCATTTTGATGAGTTTAGGAGGTTACAAGATCTATGGGGACTTGTTTGAAGGCATCTAGAGGCTCCCAACATCAAAATGAGCATTTTTATTTTTGGCACCTACAGGATAGACGTCTCCCCACAAACGTCTCCCCTAAACTGTAGACACCCCAAGACTAGAGTAGACGTCTCTCATAAAAAGATGGGTTTTTGCAGAAGACATCCTAGCAAAGCCAAAGAGGACCCAAACGCATAGGGAAACTTCTAAAAACACATGTTCCAATTCAGGAAACAACCAAAGCAAGATGGAAACAACCAGGGAGAAGGTGAGAAGACTTAGAAAACATCTAAAGAACCTCAAATTGAGTTGAAGAAAGGCTTCTATGGTTTTTATCTTCCAGTTGCTTATAAATATTGATGTAATTTACCATTTTTGCGAAGGAAAGAGCATAACCCTAACCATGAGCATGAGAGAAGGCTCATGAGAGTTGAGGAAGGAGAGCTTGTGCAAGAAAGAGCAAGTGAGAGGTAAGGGAGAGCACTTGAGAGAGGTTAGGAGAATCTCTTATAAGTATCTCGTCTTGAGCTTGGGCTCCATTGTGAGCAATTAAGGATTGAGAGGGAACAAGTGTGGCCTCTAAGATGCATGGGAGAGTTGTGAGTTGAGCTTGGCTCCTCATCTTTGATGTATTTTCTATGTATTTTGAGAATTATCTTAATATAAGGGAGATTTTTTCCATTTTATTGTGTTATTCTTATTTTCTAAGCTAGATCTGCTTGGAAGTTGTGGATTGGGTCCTATTGGGGTTTATCAAGGTGCACACCCCTACTCCAATTTCCTTTAATGTTGAGTAGAGTAGGAAGGAATGATAGGTAATGGTAGTCTTTATTTTGATGTTGATGTTTTTACTTTAACATATTAGAATATATAAGTTTTTTTGTTTGAAAAAAAAAAAGAGGTCTTAGAAGGTTAGGGATTGACCAAATTGCTAAAAGGAGCAAGAAAAGGCCAAGAGCCTTCATGTGTAGCCCATGCTCCAAGAGGCAAAATCCACCACAAAAAAGTATAAATAGGGGTGAACCCCTTCTATAACGAACCACTTCTCTTTGAGTTTTTGCATTAACGATCGTAATAGTCTTTCTTTGTGTTTGTGTGCATGTTTTGTTGACAAGTTGTGTGCGCTTTGTTTGGACTATGGTGGAAATGGCTAATTGGAATAGTAATAAATTTGTTGACCAGATTTTTATATGTATTATGATTAAATGTTTAAATACTTTATGCATAAGAAATATGATTTAAAATACATGTTGGGAACATTTTAAAATAATAATAATAAATAACATATGGGAAAACAAAATATTTTCTGTTCTATTTCAACAAAGATGCTGAGAAACAAAAGAAAAATAGAGTACAATACTGTAAGGTGTGCCTCAAGAGTTAAAATAGGTATGTTGAGATGCAAAAGAATGCTCATATTGAGAAACTTGACCTATGAATCATGTTGGAGGAACCTAACCCATGAATCAGGGATATTGTGTGCAAATACCGTATCTTTATATTTTATTTTATCTAAATGTGATGCATTGCTCTTTTTAGCTTAAAACATTATAGTATAAGTACCCTCTCCATGGTTGTAAAAAGATCACATGATGACCTTTCAAGGCTCATAACACAATGGAAAAATTCACATTGCTAATGACTTGAAAATGAAGGTGCCTTATTTGATTATGTATCCTAAACTACTCTTATCATGAATCTATTTTGAAAACTTATTCCTTGCATCTTATGACAATTCTGA
>MNCI01003715.1:145742-159693 GCA_015680685.1 Gnetum montanum
CAATGAGTCATGAGTTCAATTCTCTTCATGATCACTATAAAAAAACAATTAAATATGTATATTCACAGGTTACAGGTTCAATTCCTAAATCAACAATTTNCAAGGCAAAAGTAGCTAAGCAGGACAAAAAAAGGGGATACAATAGTAAGGAGTGTGGCTAAGAAGGGAGAGAAGATTGTGGCTGCTACATGAGATAGCAAGGAGAAAGAAAACAAGTGCTGCATAGCCATCCAATATTCTGATAATTCCCCCTAGTAAGTAAGATATCTACGCAAGGAGGTAAAATGATCCATCTTTGTTATGTTTGATAATGGCTAGCAAGGGTTGATTTTCTCAAACTTCTCTCTTCTTGCTTGCCTAACCACCTTCATAATGCTTGTATGAAATTATCAAGATTGTTGTTGTAAGCTTAGATTGTTGAAACCTTTATTACTTTTTTTGGATCTCTCCACCTATTCTTTGCACTCTCACACCTAAATAAGTTGGATAAGAGTTGTTTCTATAACGATTTAGAAACACCCATAACGATTTGGGGCATTTTTTGCAAAAGATTGCCAACAAGGGCCAAAGATCCCCGATATGAGGATTCGAACCACCAGCAGAAAGTGAGAGTATCCTTTGGCCCATGGATAATTGTGAATGTTTTAAAATTGTTAAATTCTTGGGTTTTGGCTAGAATGTGGTTGATGAACCCTCCCCCTTTGAATGCATAAATCTTAGATTTGAATCTTAAATTATACTTTTTTCCTATACCTTCTCAAGTCTGATTTTGATATCTTTCTATCAGTTGATAGAGTGGGGGTAAACCTAGGATGTTAATTTATGGTTGTGACCTATCTATTCTCTGCTATTGAGCATATGAATTTCCTGATTAAATGATTAATGGTAAAATGGTTACAAGAGTTAAATTCAGATGATCTTGTTTTGTGTGTTGCTGGAAATTATAAAATATTATTATGTGATTGAACAAATCTGAGATTATTAATTTATCTACTTTCATGGTCATTTCTTTGGTTTACAAATGTGTAAATGATCCAAATTAGATATTTCTTTTTAGTTTGAATAAAAAAAAGTTTGCTTTTTTTAAATCTGATGAATCTTGCACAGTATTTTACTATGGCTATTTCTTTTTAAAATTATATCTAATTCTTAAAATTAATATTGATTGACCTATTTCAAAGCTAGATCTAGGCGTTGTTGATTTCATTTTAATTTTATATGTAAATGTCAATTTGATTGTTGTAGAAATAAAACCACCACCTGTGCATTTTCTTCTTTCAACTAGCTTTCTTTTTGGGGGCTTCAGGTCTTAGCTCTTGCTCCCTATGAATGTGTATTACAATAATGCTTTCATACCAATATTGGTAAGAGTCCATTTGTTGCAAACTATGGTTTCTCACCCAACATGGTTCATGAAGTGAGGAAATTTGATGATTGCGTCACTTTGAGTAATAATTTTGTTGAGCAACTGAAGCAATTGTATCAAGAAGTCAAAGCCCACTTGGAGAACAAAACCAAAGATATGTCATCCAAGGTCAATAAAGGCGAAAAGAAAATTGAATTTCAAGTTGGTAACTTTGTATGGATTCATTCAAGCAAAGAAAGGTAGAGGAATGTGCATCTCTACAAGTTCAAATCAAGAAGAATTGGTCCATTTAAGATGAGGGCCAAGATCAATCCCAATGCCTATGAGATTGATTTGCCTAATGATTTTCCTATTTCTTGTGTTTTTAATGTTTCAGATTTGAGTCCATATCATGGCAATGTCCTTACATTAGACTTGGAAGCTTGTCTTGAAGTCCTCAAGGATGTAACTAAAAGTCAAACTCCATTGAAGGCATCAAGAAAGCAAATTGTGTTGCAAGCAAGAGAGGCAAGGAGCATAAGAGGAAAAAAGATGCATGAGTATTTGCTGCATTGAAGGGATGAAGGACTTGAGAATGCCATAAGGATTTATAAAAATGATTTGCATATTTGAGGGCTTGATGCTATCCCAAGTGTATTGCCTAATTGACATAGGAGTCTTTTTAAGGATAAAGAAGACAATGAGGACATCAAGCCAACTTTGTCATGTACTCTATATCCTCAAATTGTCTTAGAGGTGTTAAAAGTCATTATAGTAGCTTTTGTGTTTGTTTGGAATCAATTTTATGAGTTTTGTGGTTTTGGACAAGCAATTGCAGGCTTTTACAAGTTGCAATCAACACAATCTGCAACTACAAGTTGCTACGAGTTGTAGTCAACCACATTTTGTTGTAAAGTCAAGAAAACAAGGCTTTTGGTACCGAGCAACAAGTTGCGAGCTCATGCGAGTTGCAGTGAGGTCACTGTCTGAAAAAGCAAGCTGCAATCAATCACAATCAGCACTAAAACAAAGAAGAAAATATTCAGGTGTGAGTCATAGTCTAAGAAAAAGATATTTTTCAAAAAGAGCACTATTTTTAAAAGGATGACCAACAGTATGGGAAGACCAAGGGTCATTCCAAATGCTATAAAAGAATGTATGCAACTTGAGAAAGGGTGCCAATTGCCATACATGCCTAGCTAAAAGTGAGAGTGACTCTCAATTGAGAGAATTGAGCCTTGTGAACCTTGTGATTGTGTGATCATCCTTTTGATGGCCCTCATTGTGTTCTAAGAGTGAACGACAGTTCGATTGATTGACTGATTGTCTATCCTTGGGAATGTTTAGCTTTCGCTTGTGCATTCCTAGATTGTGGAATCCAAGGGAGCTAATCATCAAAATGTTTCTGAAGTCATGATGAAACTAAGAAGGAAACGTGGAAATATTTTGAAATTTCTCAGTGCCTTAGGGATCTAACAAAGCCACAACATCTAAAGAAGACATTGATTGAGGTCCCCATAACTAGAGAATTTCTTATCATTAGCATCAGTCAGATGAAAAGCCACATTCCAAGATGAAGCACTCAGCAAGGTTTTTCTTAAGGGTTCACAAGCATTTAAAAATATGGTGAATATTATAAACTTAAAAAAGTACTATGAAAAATGAAATGGACAAAAATTGTCTATTTTCATCAAGAATAAGTCAAACATAACATGTAAACAGCAAAGAGTTTCAATCTTTTTCTTTAAAAAAATTTTAAGATGAATAATCCATATCCCGATGTAGCCATATTAGCATTTTGTCTCCTCATTAAAATGAAATTTTAAAATCTATTAAAGAAAACCATGGCAGCCAATGAACAGCCCAATTGACATGCATCCTAAACCTCGTAAGAACTGATCTGTGTTAAAACACTGGAATACTGACCCACACAGCTGCATGTTGTTTTGTTTCTTCAGTTTTGGCTATATTGCATTTCAAATAATACCTAAATATTTGTTCAACTTTTATCTCTCTTTTGCCTTCTCACAACTAAACATTGTATTAGCATTCTTTGCTTTCTCTTTAATCCTTGATAAGTTTAACCAATGATGAGTCAAGTAGAAATGTCTTGCAAGAAACAAAATGCAAGCTATACAATACAACTATTCAAATACACTAGAAGCTACTATATCCAGACTCATCATGATCAATCTTGACCTTGTCCCAACAAAATGGGGTTGGCTACATGAGTTCTTTTTCGCCATTCGCCTTGCCTCTATGAAGAACTAGATCTTTATTTATTTGCAATTTCTTTAGATTATCTTTAACCATTTTTTTCTCATGTCTTTTTTAGTCTTCCTTTCACTAGCTTTCTTGGAACAATGATGTAGTACCAGTGTTTTAGGTTGCCATCTAAAATTTTCATCGCTAGACTTGCACCTATCCTTGATGTGGGAACCCTTACCTACTTTCCACAACATCTAGGTGACAATGTTGCATACTATTTCTAGGGGACAGCTTACAATGCCCTAATGTATCCAAAACACATCATATATTCTACCGAAGTTTTTCGAAATTTAATACAAATATGTCCTAGTATTTTCAAAAAAGAACAAGGCAAATAAGTCTTCCTATTGCATTTATAAGCATTATATACTTTCTTAAAACATTCCTACTCTACTTGGCTTGTTCAAAATAAAATTGCAGTGCCTGTTAGCAGACAGAGGCACAGATCTATATTCTTACAAATGATGGCTGAAATATAGCTTAGGAAACTGACATAACCAACTATGAAAAATCACCTGCATGCAGACAAGATTGGAATCACCTTGAACATGAACAGAATCAATACCATTCTCCAGACAGAACTTCAGCCCTCGAATAAGTGCTCGATATTCAGCAACATTATTTGTGGCCATACCAACTCCTTCCTTTAATGTGAAAAACTGCACAGAAAGTATTAATCAAAGCAATAATGGCAACTGCTGCAAGCAGACAAAATAAGTACTCTTCCAATACCACTGAACCATCTGGATAGCGCACTACTGCCCCAGCACCAGCCCTGCCAGGATTTCCCTTCGATGCTCCATCAAACTCAATAAAGTATGGACCCTGAAAATTGTAAAATTGTAAAGGAATATTCCATTAAGAAATTCATAACTTCTGTAGCATTTAAAATAAGCAAAACAATATTTTATATTACATTAGCATATATACATATTCAAAATAATCTATAAAAATATAAACCATAAATATTAAACTAAATAAAAAATATTAGAATTCTATAGAAGAAATCAATCTAAAAGGAAGCTTACCAAGAAAACCAATATGGTGAAAGCAACCCAGGGATAAATTGTTAACACAGATATGTATATACACACACATTAAATGTTTATAGCATGCAAGTAAAATAAATCGCAAGATAAATAACAGGCATCCTGAAAATAAGTTTCAAAAACCTTAAGGTTTTCTGAACCAAACATTGTTCAATGACTCAAATTTTGAAATATAAGTGAAGTCATGAACTCAGGCATGACCTCAAGTCAGAGATAACCAAAAGAAAACTAAAAAAATTTAGTTAAAATTAATATCATTCTTATTACATGGTGTTTCTTTCTATAACAGCATTTACAAAGAAAGGCAACATAGATGTATTCAATGAAAAAAATTAATAAAGAAATAATGATGTTCCAATTTTTGATTTATAAGTGATTTATAAAAAAGGGACCACCGCTTGGAGTGATGGTACAGTGCTGGTTTCTCAAGTTGTAAGACTTGGGTTTGAGCCTGGGCACAGCCATTTAAAAGAGGTTAGGCTTTTGGTCATCTAGGACCCTGCCTTAGCAAGATTAGCATTAAGGCTTTGGGTGATGATCCTTTAGATGATTACATCAATTTTATTTATCTAAGGATTTACTCCTGTACAGTACAAAAATACATTGTACTTCTACAAGCAATTACATTTCAAGTCATCAATTTCTCTCTTAATTGTAACTTTTTATTCCTACTTTACACAATGATGTTAAAGCAAACGAAGGTGATGACAAATAAAGAATCATCACCTAGAGGCTCAATGCTCATCTCGCCAAGCAAGGCCTCGAGAAAGTTGGTAGATGTTGTAAATGTTGTAAAGAAATTTCAGGAAGTTGAACAAGAAGGGGTGGGATACTTGCTACCAATTATTATCAATAACAAGAGGGGTATTGACACCTAGTAATAACGGACAAAAAATTAATCTTAAACCTTGTTTTCATTCTTTCCTGATTATCTTATGGCTTCTTTCCAGATTCACCTACAAAAGTAGTAAAATGAAGCAGCCTGAATTCTGACTTTGCAACACAATTATCAAAGCACCAAAGTATCATTTTTGATATGTTTCATGTTTGCAATGTCAATTAATTCCAATAATAAGTTCATTCGTTCTCTGTCGTATACTAAGCTTTATGGCAGACAAAAATCATCTCAAAAGGGCACCCTATTATCATTCACAATACAAAAAAATTCGCAGAAGTTAAAGTTTTTCTCACTGCAACCACGTTCTAATAACAGCACGCAGTCATGCAAAAGCCAAAGATATGCAAAAACAAAAGGTCCAGTCTTGCAAACAAGCGCACCCTATTTCCATGAGAACAACCAAAAATTTGCACAACCAAAAGTCCATACAACAAGTTGTGCATACTAAGACAGCATTGCTCCTGCAAATAGTATAAGATTACAAAAATTGCACACTCGCACCCTACCTATTCTACAAAAAACAAGAAAGAGAGATTTTTGGAAACCAAACCTTTCATTCTCTTGTGCAAATTGCACCCTAAGCTCTATTAATTCAACTCCCAAAATATAGATACCAAGTAAAATGGCAACTGTTTTTCTTGGAAAAAGATCGAGAGGTTTTATTCCAAAAAAGACAATGTACAAATGTACACAAAGGTCACCAACCCCAATCCGCAAAACCCCAACCACGTGATGCAACAGTCACCCGCAACGTTTCCCACGAGCACCCACATGCTTGCATAGCGCAAACCACTCACACTACCCAAGGACCCACAACCCAAGGTCGCAACCCATCATCAAAAGGACGACAGACCAAACATGACGACAACAACCCTCAACGACCAGGAGCCCCCTCCCCCCATTGACGAGGCCACACAACTACCTGAACGCATCAGGCCCCAAACCACTGCACCCCACAATCTTAACTAACCGCAACCCAGACCCCAAGCTCTCCACCACTGCCAAGGTCTCTGACACAGCCATGCCAGCCACAACCTACTGAATCGTTGTCCCTAGTCCAAGCACCAATCACTAGTTCTCTGCTCTAAGTTGTGCCAGTCCTGTCCAGTGCTTTGTAATTGCCACTTCCATCCACATAAGGTCTTGCAAGCGTGAGGTGTTCGCTTCGCTTTGGGCCTCCTGCCTCATAGCCTCCCACTAGAGTTGCCATCGCGCATGCTCCTCCAATCACGCCTGCTCAGCAACCAGGCAACACTCTTCCAACAGTGTTTGACCATTGGCGCTCCATTCTTGTGTCAACTCCATGGCTGTGGACGAGTCCAGAGCTTCGGCCCCCTCCAACTCAAGGCCCCAACTATCCTACGCCTACGCCCTAGCAGCCTGCCCATGGCACCACCGCCATTGGTACACAATTATTATTGCCAGGTGAGCAATCAGCACACCCCCATGCCAAAGTGCAAGTATCACCCCTGGGTGCTGCCTTGGCCGCCACCTTTGAAGGGATTCCTATAAAAGTTGGGCCAAATTAACAGGGTAACCCTGTCGAAGATGCTTGAGAAAGGTGAAATGCACCCTCACCAGTGTATAGGGGTACCCGGATTGGACAAAATACCTCTCCACCATGAGTGTTGCATCCCTCCAAACTCCCTACAATCCAAACTTCCAGATGTGCCCGCTAGCAGTCCTAGGAATGGGTCTTGGGAAGAACTCCATCGCGTCAATTTGTGCCCTTGCAACTGATGCTACAATCTCCCTTGCATCCTCCACCCCCAACACAGCAGCCAATGCCTATATCGTTACTTCAATCCTCCTTCCCTTGTACTGCATAGTGTTTCCCACCCAATTGTCGTAGAATTGCTATGTGGGCAGGTTTGGTTCACCTTCCAAGCATTTGAGCATCTCCACCCACCCCATCCTTTCAACCAAGGTCCATAACTCAGGCAAACTAGAGAATTCCATCCATGATGGCTCGAAAAGCAATCGTTGTTCCATGGCCTCAGTGGCCTCCGTCCATAGCACATGTGCCTCTCAAACCACCATCGTGGCTGTAGGGAGCGGTTGTCCCCAAAAAATTAGGTAATTCCTACGTTTCCATAGGACCCACAACATGGCAAGTTGTAAAGAGTCCCCATGGAACCCGCTATATGGGAGAGATTTGCAGCCAGCCACACTTCTTGAGAGAACCGACACCCATATATAAGGTGGTGTAGCATTTCAGGCATTGCTTGGCAGCATGAACAATTGGCATCCAACCGTATCCCTTGCTCTCTCAACATGGCCCTCACTGATAGCGCCTTATGTTTGAGGAGCCAACCGAACACCTTGACCTTCTCGGGGAGATAGCCTTTCCATATCTCCACCCACCCCTCTTCCTGCAAATACCGATATTTGACTAGCTCCTTCAAGTGCTACCCCAATAATCCGAGCTACTCCACCACACTAGCATGGCAGCAAAAAATTTTCTAGAGCTGGGAGAAATCCGACTGAGACTCCCAACGCTGGTATTTCTGCCGCAAAATTTGCACCCACGGCACCACTCCTATAGTTTGCCCCATGTACTTGTTCAGCAAACAGTGTATGCCTAATGCCATCTCACCTCCAAACCCCAAAATGCCAATGCCCCCCGCTAGTTTGGGAAGTGATGTTACCATCCACAACACCAAATGCATCTTCCTGCCCCCGTTGCCGCTGGATCACATGAACTCCCTCACAATGCTATCAATTTTTTGCACCACCGTGGCCAACGACGTTACCATAGATGTCGTAAACCAGGCAATTGTCATCAGAACCGTCACAGCCTACACCATCTTCCCTTTCTGGGACAGAAAATGGCCAGTCCAAAGTGTGGTCCACTGCTAAACCCACTCCACCAATCCCTGCCAAGTCCTTTGCCATTTCCAGTCAAAGATAGGCATTCCTAGGTACGTGTCATGGACTTGGCCCAGTAGAATGCCCAACGTCTGTATAATCCTGGCCTGCACCCTTCCATCCGTGTGAATGAAATATATGGTGGACTTCCCTTTATTAACTTCAAGGCCTACCTCACATTGCATCCTCTCTATCACCCATAACAAGGCCGCAGCCTATGACACTGCAACCCTAGAGAAGACCATCGTATCATCCGCGTAGTGGACTACCAGATTGCGCACCCAAGCAACATGGAATCTCTGAGCACCTTCGACAAGGCAATAACCTTTAAACAAATCCACGACAATGATAAAGAGGAGTAGTGACAACGGATCACCCTACCTCAATCCACGCCCTGTTCCAGCATACCTGCATAGCCCCTTGTCGATGTCAAGAGAGTAGTGCCCGCTTCGCTGCATTTGAATACAGAGATTGACAAACTTGGCATCAAAACCCTTCTCCATCATCACTATCCTGAGCGCCGCCCAGCTCATCGTGTCATAGGCCTTGATGATGTCTAGTTTGATGCACATTCCCAACGATCTGGCCAGCCTAATTGAGTGTAGGATCTTTTGCAAGAGCAACACTTGGTCTTATAGAAAACGTTCCTTAATGAACCCCGCCTAATGCTCCCCAACCAACTTCCCCATTAGTAGCACAAGGCGCCCAACCAGCATCTTGGAAAAAACTCGCAACAGGGTTTTGCAAACCCCAATGGGTTGGAAATGTCCTAGTGATGATGGGTTAGGGACCTTGGGTAATAGGACCACCCTTGAGCAATTGATTTCCCTCCTAACCTGCTGCCAGCTAAGCATACTATTGTATGCGTCCAGCAGATTGAGTCCCAAGAGATCTTCATACTCCCTGAAAAATTCTATTGGCCATCCATCTAGTCCCAGAACCTTGTTAGACTGCATGGATTTCATAGCCCGCCACAGTTCCTCCCATGAGAAAGGACGTAGCAAATTTGAGTTATCAACACTTGTAAGGACCCGTGGGATTGGCAAAGAGATAGGTTCCATAGCCTGCCATCTCCATGTCTCCCCAAAACTTTTGCAAGGCATCCAACCCCCTCCTGCAGCTCTGTGGGCCTCCCCAACCAATGCCCTCTAGCAGGTATTGGAGTTTGTTCTTGTGGGCCCTATTGTGTTTGGCCATGGCAAAGAAGAAACGTGTGTGCTTGTCCCCTTGCTACAACCAAGTCACCCTCAACCGTTGTTGCCAGTAGCTCTCTTCCTCCCTGTGAAGCTCCTAGAGTTCCCTACGTAGCCCTTGTTCTTCAGTGTCCCAGGCAGCCCCCGTTTCCTACAACCTTTGGATCTCCCGCAGTTCCTTCTGCACATGTTGCCTGTACCCCTAGAAGCTATACTTGTCATCAGATGCTTTGGCATTGATGTTGTTTTGTAAAGCCCACAAACCATCCCTCAAGAACTGCTAGGGCTCCTATGCCCCAGTATAAGTTTTCCAGATCTCAGCCACCATTGGTTTCAGCCAGGCTTTGTGCAACCAAGACCGCTCAAATTGGAAGGGTCAGGGCTCCCAACCCTCCTCCAATTGGAATTGGCAGAGTGACCGATGGTCCAAGGCCTACTGCTCCTTCCCCTCTGCCATGATGTCGTACTCCAACATGAGGCTTCCACTCACCCATATTCGATCGATCCTAGACTAGATGCAACTATTGATTTTCCGTTAGTGGTTCTTATTTACTCACTCTCCAATTTGCATACCTAATGGAAGAATACTGCACAACAATGAAGCAATCTTAACAAAATCTAACAAAGTACCAAACAATGCAAGCAAATCGGACTCACTCTCTGTAACTTTCTATTCAAGAGAAAATGGCTAAGACATTCATTTTCATGTTGTCGTTAAATAATTTTAAAATGCATAAAACAATGTGTTAATAATTATTACCAGTTGTAAGTACCCCACCTCCCACCCCCCTGTTGTTCAACCTTCCCAAAATTTAGACTGTATTTTCCTTTTTCTTATTTGAACAGGTAAAAGAAAATTTTAACATAATGTAATGTCCTTTGGGATGTTGGGTTATGTTATGTTGTATATCATGTTATATCAGGCCATCGCACATGCAATGATGTTGACGAAATAGCATGGATCTTGTCTATTTGAGAATAGAAAATTGGTATGCAATATGTCTTGCTTATGTATAATCCACATCTCTTTTATTAGTCCTAGTCACTTCTAAAGCATATGCATACCTATGGTTAGAACAAAAAGTACAAAGATCAATAATTAAGAGGCAACGCTATCAAATTAAGAAAGGTTAGGATGGTAAACGTGAATTATATGAAAAATTTGTATGTCAAGGGGCATTACAACTATACAGTGAAAAAGCTTGCATACCTTCCTGTTCTTTGCATTGTTATTCTCCTCCACAACTGTTGAAGACATGCTACTTGTTCTCTTAAACATATGAAAATTACAACAGTATTTATTAGTATGACACACTGACTGAAATTTTATGAGTTAACTACAAACCGAAAATTTGGATGCTTATTAAAGATGTCAGTGACAAAAAGATAGAGACAACTATTAATAGGAAAAATAACCTCTATGAAACAGGAACACTATCGCATTCACAAAAAAGATTCAATGGATCCATTCGAAAGTTAAATAAAATGCTGTATCTCTGCGGTTTCGTTCAGGTGTAGAGTGTCTCTTCACTTTTCCCATCTAAAACCCCTTTTTTCTGCACCAATAGAAATTAAGTTAATGACTTAGTTTTCTATTTTACCTGTGAACTTCTTGAGAGACTAGCATTATGCTCCAAATACGATTGCAGGTCATGCTACTGTTTGACAGAATTCTCTTTTTTAAGTAATGAGGGACCACATTGAACTCCACTAGGTTCTCTTTAATGTGTCCAGCTGATTTCAATTTTGTTGGCAACATTGTCACCCTTTTATGTGCTTAACCTCAGCTAACAAAATGGATTAGGATTTCCCACTTCTTGGTCCTTATTTTTAACTATTATCTACTTCATATTCCCCCCCGAATTTCTCTTCATGTATTTAAAGCACATGAACTGAACTGAACTGTTGCTTTAAAAAAAAATTCCTACAGCCTAGACTCTCCTAGATTTGTTGGACCAATAATAGTTGTAGCCAGTATGTGTTCCACAATGCTTGTGTATCTCAGTGTAACTAACTAGGATCAAACCTGTGAATTGTAAGATGCAAGTTACATGCCTTAACCAAGAAGTCACACTTCTTGATCCAAGCATTCAAAAGCACATAAAAATATATTTTATACAAAACTTGTATAGAATTCAAATAAATAAATAAAAACCTTCTTTTTGGAGGAACTTTCATTATTTTCCAGGTGTTCAGAAGACACATCGGTTGCTCTTTTGAGAGATGAAGTGCTTGATGATTGATTAGTCAGGTTTTCTGCAACATTCTTCATGTAAAGAACAAATTGAAAATTAGAGCTTGTCAAAAGAATTGTATCAATTAGAAAGATTTATGTTCTATAATATGCATTCTTCTTCTACTATTTCGGAAAATGTAGAAACTAGAACCTTTAAGAGACACAGTACATTCTTTATTATAGCAACCTTTATAACAATCAACAGCTAAAGTTAACAAGGATAACACAACAAAAGGTAACAAAAGCTCTCATAAAGATAAAGCAATTAAAAATACAGAAGGAAACCTATATGGCCCATTTAAGAAACCTGACTCCTTAAATCAGAACATAATGGATTAAAACTTGATAGCTTTTTGTTAGTTATTTACCAATACAACTTCTCTTTGAATATCCTCCATGTCATGTGTAAAGACCGCTATCTAAGTGTCAAATACCGACTTTCTAATGACTCTATGAAGCTGTAGATCATTGTTCCTGACATGACAACATATAAGGCATGCAGGGAAACATCCATGTTCAGGCATCAAAACCCTAATGCCATAGGTTTTGCCTCAACACTGTGTTTACATTTTTGGATCTTCAAAAAACTGACCAATGAATTTGAACTATTTTTACAATCATTTGGATTCCACTGGTTGCTATTCAGGTTCAATACAGGTTAAGAAGTCTTCAGCATTCGTATGCTGCATTTACAACAGATGAGTAGTTGCATTTTTATTCCTTTTTATGTGCTTTTGAATATGCAATTTCTAAGTGATTGGAGAAAAAGTCTAGGCTCAATGAACCTTGGGTCAGCTTGTAAGGAACCACGTATAAATTAAGATCAAGAGTAACAGAATTGAGTGCCTAAGCATTTGCCCTGGTTCAGTAGGGGCTTGGACTTACTTTCAATTTGTTGCAGCAGGGACTTGGGACTTACTTTTAGTCTCTTGCTTTTCATTATAGCTTCAGAGGTATGGTTAGTTTTGTTTCCATTGTGCTATTTTTTGTTTCCAATCACAGAATTTGCCATTGTTGATGGGCCCTAACAGTTGATAGTTCCATCTTAGTATTCCTTCCCACATACAAAATCAAAATGAAAAAACAAGAAGAATAGTAACAGTTAGGAATCATATGCATGGTATACAAAATCAGCAACTTGTTCAAAATCAAGCCTACATCAACATGAGAATCAAGTTAGAGTTTATTATCCATGAAGAAGGAAACTAAGATATACCATGAGTCTGCACAGAATGCCCTATAGACCTTATGATGCACAGCCTGACGTATAGAATAGGAAATGCAGCAGGGCTGCGTTCTATTTAAATACCACAGACCTGCAAAGACAGCAATGAACATAATACCGGATCCCTACTACCTTTAATGAGTTGTCAAGAAATATTTGTCATTGCTCGTTAAAACTGATCCTTAGTTGCACATGTGATGTTAATTTATAACTGAAGTTAATGGTGGGTGATCATTGACCAAGACTAGTAAATACATAACCTGTATTAATAATACCACATAAGGCCTAATTTGTAACCTGGAGTAAAACATGTTTTATTCACAAATGATTAAAAAGTAACCTATCACCAAATCATTGGTGTTGCAGTTAATTAGCTACAGTTAAAAATCCATAAAATTACAAATTGAACAGCATGCACTCTAATATTACTCCCTGAATTAAAATTTAAAAAATTTAATTACAACATCAGCATTTGATATTGGGTAATCACCATTATTGATAATCTCTTTGTTTAACATTAAGGAAAATAAGACTATTAAAGATGGTCTATCGATCCAAAGGGATATGCTGAGACATATACCACCTTGGAGCACAGTAAAACTAACTTATATATATATATATATTGGCCGAGATGATTTTTAAAAAAAATGATGTTAACCAAGCCCGACTACTAGATGAGGTAACAAGATAACTAAAAACGGAATCACTCGTCCCTCCTCTGTTTCTCTAGCACTTACCCAATTTAGTTTTACCCTCTTGGTCAAGTTTGCTCTTTCTTTGTTTGTTCATGACATTTTTATTATCTTGTTACCTCATCCAATAGTCGGGCTTGGTTAACATCATTTTTTTTTTAAATCATCTTGGCCAAT
>MNCI01003715.1:161683-179325 GCA_015680685.1 Gnetum montanum
GACATCTCAAATTGGCTAATAATTTTCATGTGCTAGCAAAAATGCTAATGCTTTGCATTTTATTAAAATGCATATTGCAAACAAAAAAGCAGTCACTATCGTAACAACTGAACGCATCTACTCCATGGTAACTGCTGAATTTCAAAGCATAGCCATAAAAATGATAAAACCTACACAAAATATACAATGAGATAAAGAGAAAATGAACTTACAAATGTTCATTTACATTGAAAAAGAGTGTAACAAAAGAAAATTACTCAAGATAGTAGCATTGAAAAAAAAACACAACCAAACTTTGGAATGTTTTTGCATTGGGAATGCAAATGTATAAGAAGGCATGCTAAGTACTGATGACAGAAGAGCTCAGCTTGAAGTGAAACTATGAAAATTGCACAAAATCATCAAAATGTAATGTTTAACACATTACAATTCATTATAAAAAATCAACAAAAACACACATAAAAAGACTGGCAGAAAGTTTGTTTCTAGAAAGAGATTCCAATAACCAAAGGCTATTGTTGACACAGAAACTTCAAAAGACCATTTCCCTCAGGCTGCAACTTCAACTATAGCCATTACCGTCCTTCCTCGAATGTCTTTGACTCTGCCCCTCATCCTACCCCTGCCTACAAAATTTTATGCTTAAAACATACATTCAAACAAAGCTACTCAAGAAACATATTGGCCTAATTCATATATAAATTTTATCCAAAAAAAAAGAAACCTAAATGAAGGGATCTTTTAGCTATTATAACAAAAATTGTATTATGATTCACACCTCCTCTACCTCCGAGGTCCAAGCTGCCACAGGTGTAGAAGTTTGTGTTTCCGTCGCCATCGAGGCTGGTGTTTCCAACATAGATGAGTGTGAAATTTGGGTCTTCCAGTAGCGGTTCCCCGAAGTAAAGTGAGGTTTTGACATACTCGCTACCATCAGCGAGCACCGTGATGGCTAGAAAGTCACGGTCGAGGGTGCTAACAACGATGGTCATGATCTAGGACACGAGATTTGACACGATGTCAACGCTGTGTCTGAAGTTTTCGGCCGAGCAAGCGACAAAGACGTGGCAATGGACTGCAACGGTGAAGGCGCCAATGGCAATGCTGTTGGTGTAGTATTGCTACAGGTTGTCGCCAAGCGAGAGTGAAAGCATGTCAATGTCGTCAAACAGAGTGGCATCCATGGCCGCAAGGATGTCGGAGCTAAAGCAACCACAGTCCCACCAGACCTTGTAGATGGCAATACGTGCAAGCTAGGCCATGCTGCGGGTAGTGCCGTTGGCATAGCCGAGCACACTGGTGTCGACCATGGCGCTGCTAGTGATTGTCGATGACATGTGCATGTCGTGGCCCTCAATGTTGAGCGAGGATGCAACAAGGGCCAACTGGCCTACTACCTTATTGCTGCCTTGGTTGAAGAAGCGCATGTCGATGAGCTTGTTATTGCAGTTGAAGCATGGGCCACCATCGTAGGTGCCTTTCCAGCACTCCAACAAAGCTCCGAAGCTAGCATCATCAAAGCTGGTTTGGTTGAGCCAGGCAACCTACAACAGCAGTTGCAAACGGAGATAGAGATAGAATGGAAATGGAATTCTCATTCCCATTCCCATTCCCATTCCCATTCTGCATTTGGTCTTTTTATGTGTGCAGCGGGAATACGAAAAGCTATGGCTTTTTGGTTCACATTCTGCACAACGGGAATATGAAAAGGTGTGGCTCTTCGATTCATGTTTTTTCCCATTTCATGGGATCTTATGTGGCGCGTGATGTCGAGGGTGACAAAATGCACTCCCCTCCCCCCCTATTGCGCAAGACAAATTGGCCTCTTGGCCAAAAATATATGTTCAAGGACTATGGCATACAGCATACCATAATGAATTGTTGTCAAATCACTCACCTTTAACAAGTTAGCCCATACTGATGGGATAAAAATACCAAGATGAAAGATTAACATATTTTGAAAAATAACATCGTTCCTTTATGAAACAAACTGGAACTTGATTTAGTTTCCTTACATTAACCCATTGTTAACTGCTAACTTTCCAGAAACATACAAAGATTTGATAGTGTTTCTGACAAATCTATACCCATAATATAAAACATCACAATATACCAACATGCATCTTAATGCATATGACAACTATGTGAAACCGATCCCACAATGACCTCCTAATGCACTACATTTATTTAGATGAAATTTTTAAAAAGATTACATTGCACATGATATCTGGATTCTCATTACATGCCTCATGCTTTCTGCGTGTTCCTGTATTTTAGCCCAATCAAAATTTGACCAGAAGAATTCCAAGAATTATCCATAACACCTTTATACCTAGCAAACAGTGCAAAAATTCTCAAACAAATAATATTACAATGAATGTTTAATACCATGCGACATATTGGTATTACCTTGTTGTCTGATGAAAAATGAGCATGTCCAACAATTTGCAAAAGATAATTGTTTGCTTCCTCCCATGATGCAAAACTCTTGTACTCGTTTCCAGGGTAACCTTTTACCTTCAGTGTTTGGCAAACAGAAAAAAAAGTTAAGCATATGCACGTCAATCTAGTTTCCAATCATAAAAGTTGTTTTAGTTTCAAGCATCAATACTAAGTTTGCTAAAAACTTGTTCCAGTTGAAGTGAAAGTTTCTCAAAATTGTCAAAAACTAAAACTAAAGTCAAGCAAAGCCTTATTTAGTAAAATTAGCAGCAGCAGTCAAAGTTTCTAAAAAGAAGTCAATATCAAATGAGACATTTGAAAGCTATCTTTGACTTCTGCTAGTAATTTTTAAAATAACGGGAATAAGACAATATAAACATCTTTTTTTTCTTTAATGAGAAATGAACTTCACAACTTGGTAGCCCTTGTAGATATCCAGGTGAGGATTTAAATCCTGGCCTCAGAACTGTAGGTGGTTAACTATGAGATCATAACCAACTCATCACCACCCATTTGACAGAAAGGTATAAATGTCAAAACTGTAAAACCTTTTAAATTTTGTAAGCTGAACTGATTTGTGTGTCTTTTATTTTTACTTGGAAGTTTTATTTTTGGTATATATGTTGACCTGAATAAATCTTAAACATACAGGATTATATTCATCTAAACGAATACTGTTCTGCCATTTTCAAAAATGGTTAGAGTTTCCTGTATCTAAGCTATTTCTCTTTTAAAAACCATGATTTTAGGTTTCCTCCATCCAAAGTTTTGCTAAACTTCATCTATAATTGGAGGGAATGCCCGTTTCGGGCCACATGCATGAACTCTAGTGCGATTATTATTTGTTTTTGCATGCCCGCTAACGTTAGCCAAGTAGAAAATTGACTTTTATACCCAAATTTCACAACTTGTGAAGCAGAACATTGATTTCAATATAGGAATTTAAAGTTCATCAAATTAAACTCTGAAGACGAGTAAGCTTAAATCTGGAGTTGCCAAGTGGCTCGTCTAGTAAGTTTCAGCTCTTCATTCCGATAAATAAGACATCAGGGTTCGGTCCAGAATAACCACAGTCCACAGACATGCGGTTGCACCTGTTAGAAAAAAGCACTAGTAAGCAAGTAATCAAAAGCTTCTTTCCTGCACTTTTACAGGCTCGGTTCAACTACAGCACAAACGTTGAATGTGCCCTTTGTCTCTTTCTGCCTGGATTTTCCAAACGGCTGCAAACAGCTTCCCAGTATATATTCCACCAAAGCTTTCGCGTAGCCTTCAGGATTTCAATTTAGCATATTGAATTCCCCAAAAATTCCTCGTAATTTTCACCCCAGGAATCGGCCCGCTATATTACATACGGTATTAAGTTTGTAAGGCCGAAATTTAGCAACCGTTGCGATCAAAATAAACCAGCAATAGAATTCCCAAGAGAAACAATATCTTGCACAGAACATTATACTATACTGCAATTAAGCTCAGTGTATATCTACCGATTCTTTTCAAGTACCTTACAGGTTCAACAGAATTCTGAGATAATGTTGCAAGGAATGAAAATATAATCCAAGGGTAACCTGGTTCAAGCATTCGTTCCAGGTGTTGAAAATGCCTGTCTGTCTTCCCTTACGAACTGCGTAGTATTTTTTGGGCGCCATTACCAAGGACGCTTGTTTTTGCCAGCACAATTTGAAATCAGATTTTGCGCGAACAACTCATGCGACCACAGTTTGCTCCAGGGGCTCTATATATATCGTTACAACATTTTCTTTCATACGCTAATTCATTTTTTATGAATGCCCAGGGTGCAGTGGGTTGAATGCGTAAAACTATGAAGTAACAATAACTTACACAGGTGGCGGGTGGAGATTCAAAATTTCTTTAAGTAGGTTAAAATTTATATACATGTTGCAAAATTGTTAGAAGTTTGAGTACTTTTGACATTTCATCTTTGGTGTTGCATTGGTTTTTTTTTTTCTTTTTCTTTTCTTTTTCTCCTCAAGTTTTATTTGTTTGAGCTAGAGGGTCTAGAATTCGATCCGTTGTATGTCAAGATAGTTGTAATATTCAAATATTTTTAACTATTAAGCAAGCAAACTTTTCATCTATGATGAGTGCATAATCTAGTCCAATTTATAATCTAGTCCAATTTTATAAATTGGGACTAGTTTAAATGTCTTACATAGCTAAGCATTGATTGCTCATCATCATCTTCCTAATCATACATGTGTGGGCATAATTTGTAGAGCTAAGTGTGATTGAGGTACATGATTAAAATATTATTATTTAAAATATCAAAATATTTAAAGATTAAAATTTTAAAATTTTAATTAATTCACCTAAGTGTGAGAAAGAAATCTATATAGCTTAAAAGCAATGAGTGTCCGTTCTCAGCTTATAGTACACATCCTGAACTCACATACCCATTGCTACAATTACTGAGCATTATGCTACTAGGCTAACCAAGTGATAGTTCTAATAGGATTACCCAAGTGAATATATGTTTATGCTCAAAACTGGTCACACTTATTCCATCAATGATTAATATGCTTGAAAATGTAAACATTAAGCTAAGTTGCATGGAAAATAAATTGCATTAAAAGTAAATACTATTCTAAGTTAAAGTATTGCAATGAGTGGGAAATGATTTCAATCTCATTATTGTTTATGGATTATGTCTAGTTACAATCTACTCCAATAAGACATCATACAAATAAGTCAGATTCACACTACGACCATTCACTAACTATTTGTTATGACTATGCAAAAAAACTAAAAGAGTTCTGCTAATGATAACAAGTGCCATAAATGTGATGGATATGCATATTTATATATGTATTTAAGGTGCTTGCATCAACACTAATAAATTGACAAAACATAACATACTTTGACATTGATGCATTAATGTGATTGATTAAATCGACATTTATCATACCCCCGTGACTAATTGAAAACTAATCCTTAAGTTAACAAAATTAGGTTCAAGTTGTTTACAAAAATGTGGGAGTATTAGACTAATTGACTAACTAACTCAAATGTCGTGTTACAAAAGTTATTTGAGTGTTTACAACTTGACTTGATAAAATTTGAACACATTACAAAGGTTGACTTCTAGAGATTTGTACAAAAGATCAATCAAATCATATGCCTCAAGTGGTGCTAGGTGGTGGTGGCTTCTCACACTTTAGTATGGGTTACGAGTGCCCTATTGCTGGTGTTGTTGCTAACTTCAACTAAAATGCTTTGATTAGGGCCCTTATCTTCTCCTTGTTAGTTTTACAATTGTTTATTATTCAAGATACTTTACCTAAAATTGTTGTTATGAGCACATCCCAAGGATAAGGCAAAGCAAGAAACATCTCATAAGCATTGATAAACCAGACATGAAACTATATGTGTTCAATATTAAACATCTTTATAGTGTTCCTTAGCTTATGGTAACCAATTATTCTCCTGGCCAAGTTCTCAGCAACTATTCATTGATTCTCAAATTTCACCTTAAGAATCTCAAGCTTCATGCTATCTATCTCCAATTTCCAATGCACCTCCTTGTGAAGCTTGAAGTCATTTTCATACACTAAGTAGGAGCTAACCACTTACTTTTCCAATTTGGACCTTAGCCTTTGACGAGCAATGAATACCCCTATGCTCAACCATACAAATCATAAGCATTCACACATGATCTAGTCAAATTCCATAGACCTTAAGTCTTCAAGTGCACTGGTTATAGGAAATGAAGTCTAATAATTATAATCATTGTCTTCCTAGTTACACTTGTGAAATACAAAGGTATGGTTAAGTGCAACCAAGGAATTTGATTTTTATCATTTTTTATGTTTTATGTTCTTGGCACTTAAAATAAAGGAATGAAGTAATTTTTAATGGTTAATTTAATCTAACTAACTAATCCTAACATAAGTATCTAGTCCCACTTTCTATACACATCCTGAACACGTATAACGCTATTGGGTTAACAAATGTTAAGTGTTGTTGAGATTACCAAGTGTCATGCGCTTGCTCGAAGCAATCGTAATTATGTGCTTAATTAATTACTATTTAGCATATCTAACTTAACATAGCTTAATTATTTGAAAGCTTTAAATAAAATTTCATAAAACATTAAATGCATAAATAAAATATTTAATCTAGCCAAAGTGCTACAAAGTTTATCAGAAAGCTCATCTTTATTGTTGCACACACTGTCATGCTCAGATACAACAATGCTTGAATAAAGATTTTTACACTCAATGACTCCTACTGCAAGCACTTGGGAAAATATTCTTACTTCGAGGAAGAAAAACTACAAGAGCCCTACTATGTTATGACAAAACTTATGCCCAAACCATGCGTCCAAGGCTATATTTATAGGCCAGCAGACATCCCGTGATATTAGATATTCAACATTACATCTTGGCCTTTGATATTGCAGCCAAACAAAATACAGTTTATCATACCCCCACAACTGAATGAAAACTCGTCCTCAAGTGAATAAAAAGAGAAACAAGTCCCTTATAAAATATTGGGAAGGTATAGGATTACTAATTAACATGCAAACTAACTTAGACAAAACAAATAGATTCTAAGTGCCCAACTGTACAAATTTATAGTCTTTTATAACATTGGATGTTCATGACAATAGAATTGAACATCTTGGCCAAAGTTGACATCCAATACCTCTGATAGCTAAAAAACAAAAGAGAAGATTCGGTGATCATGAAGGATCCTCGTAGCATGGTGTTGCTGCTTATTCTTTGGTAAAGATAGTTCAACTTCTAGTCCACACTTTCCACTGCAATCACAATAAGATCGTAAATTAGTGTGCAATGTGTAACGTATAGCTTTTAGATACCTTGTCTCATCAACAGTTACACTTGGCTAGGTTGTGATTATGGTGGGTTGATTCCTTTAATAGTGTTAGTGGGAAGATTGAAAAATGGGGTGAAATGAATAAGCGGTTCATTATTAAATTCTGAAAAGCCCAAATGCAATGAATTGCTTGAAGAGAGTTAAAGAATTCACAACAATAAAAAAAAGGATTTCACTAAAATATGTTGTGAAGATGTGCACAATTGGATGTCATCAATGGGGCACACAAAAGGATTTGATTGTGAGAATGCTTAAGGGTAAAGAACTTAACTAAGCCAACCAAAAGGTATGCAAGTGGATCCTCCCCAAACCAAGCACATGCCCTTGTTGCCCTTGCATATCCTCAAACTAAGGAGTTCGTGGGCCCCATGGGTGATTAATGGTTACAGAAAGTTAAGAACGAAAACTTAGAAGCAACTACCTAAGAATTTTGACACATCAAATCAAGACATTAAACAAGAACATGAATACTAGTAGTGAGGTGAGGCATGGAAAGCATAGATGGATGAGAGAGAGAAAGTGGAATGGAGTTCCCAATTAAGGTCACTTGAAGTCCCTTGTGAATTTTGTGGTTAAGTGACCTAATAAAATCCATCCTTAGTCTAGACCAAAACCAACCACATTCAATGACTTCACATTACCACTCTAAGACCGGTTCATCCCCTTAAGACATAAGAGTGCTCCCATAGAACAACCACCATTCCTTATTTAAGAAGAAAAGAGAAGCAAGAAGTGAGAAAGGGCCTTAGTTAGAGGGGACCCTTAAGCATGGGTACCTCGTTTATTTTTTCTAAGGGGTATGTTTTGAATTCCCATCATTTTTTTTGTTTTTTTATCTTTGAAATGCGAACCACACCATGCAAAAACTTATTCAACTTCTTCTTATTGGTTGACACAAAACAATAAGAAATCCATGAAAATAATCATGCATCTAAGTAAGCAGAAAGGCACAAAGAGTATCAAGTCCCCTTGAAGTCACACCCTATTCAAACCTTTGAATCCTTTCCAAGTTTGAAAACTACCAAGGTCACAAGTTTGTTAAAGTTTTATTAATGAAAAGGGACCTCATACTTCCAGAACAAGGAAAACCATAGAGTTTGTGCATGGGTGGATGTCGTGGACTCACTACCTGTTTCATGAAAAAGAAACCATGTCCAAGTTATCAATAACAAAATTAAAAGCTATAATCCAAACACCAACAAGAAAATAACTAGATAGCACATGCCCACATGAAGCAAACCACATTATACCTAGTTGGCAATAAGGCACGTTATTATTAGAACACAATAAGAAAATCACACCAAAATAAAGAAAAATATTCAAGAAATTATAAAATATTCAAGAAAAATAAAATGTACTAACAATGTTGTAAAAAAAATTAATAAAGTAAAAATAAAAAGGTGTAAGATAAATAAGGCATAAAACAAAAAGTTGTAAAAATAACAAGGTGTAAAACAAAAACATGTAAAACAAAAAGATGAAAAACTAAGGAGCCACTATAATGATTAGCATGGATGGCCATCTTTCCCATGACTAAGTTGAAAAGAGGAGCTTTGAAAGATGGAGCATGGTTGTTCATTCAATGAGGTATTTGTTGCATTAGCTTGCTTAGGCTCATGGAAAAATTTGACTTGTTGTGTGTTGATCAGCTACTTTTTGTTTGGGCTCTTAGGTTTGTAGATTAACATGGCCCCAAAAGGAAAGATTTTGTAAATGATGTAATGGCCTTTCCATAGTGTTTGGAACTTGGGTCATTGTGGCACATGTGTGGGGTTCCAGTAGAGGACCTTATCTCCTGGTTGAAATTTGACTTTCCTAATTCTAAGGTCATGGCACTTTTTGTTGAATGCCTTGTACAACTTATTAGATGATATGGCCACCAATTAGTTTTTGTCTAGTAGGTTAAGATTCATTAATCTTTCTTTTTATGCTAGACTTAAGTCAAGGTTAAGGTCATAGGTTGTTGAAAGTGTATGGAGCTCGAATTGAATAGGAAGAGTTGGCAGTTTTTCATACACCAGCTCAAAGGGAGAGTAGCCTGTAGGGAGCTTCTAGGTGGAGTGGTAGCCCAAAGGGCATCACTGAGTTTCATACTCTAGGCTCTCCTATATTTTCTAATTTTTCTCATAGATCTTAGTGAGTTCCCTATTTGTAACCTTAGCTTGATTATTGGCTTGGGGATGATAAGGTGTTGTTAATTTATGCTCAAACCCTAAGCATTACATCAACTTTTAAAAGGTACTACCTATAAAGTGGATTCCATTATTAAAAATTAATGCATATGGCACACCAAACCTGTTTACAACATTTTGTTGTACAAATTGAACAACAGTAAAAGATGTACAATCGATGCTGGCTACTACTTCTACCCATTTTGCACAATAGTTAACAATGACTATGATGTGTGCCTTTCCATTTGACATGGGTATGATGGGACCCATGAAGTTAATGCCCCAAATGTCAAAAGGTTCTAGTGATTGGATCCAGTGTTGAAGTCTTTCCATTCAACAAATCATTCCACCATCATGTTGGCAACGTTCACAAGAGCTGACAAATTGGTGAGCATCCCTAAAAAGTGTTGGCCAGTAATACCCTACCATTAGAATCTTAATGGTCATGCATCTCCCAGCATAGTGACCTTCACAAGGACCCTTATGAGTGTCATGGAGAATGCGTAGTTGATCAGCATCAGGGACACACCAATGAACTAGGCCATCAATGCACACCTTATAAAGGTGTCCATTGATCTCCATGAAGCGTTTTACTTGGTGACGAAACTGCTATTTCTTTTTGCAATCTAGCTCTTGCGGCATCTCGTAAGTGAGAATGCCATCATATTATTTAGGCTCAATGGGAAATTATTTAGTTATAACCCTAGCAAAGAGAAGTTCATCAAGAAACTGATTAGATAGTGGGCTTTCCTCCTCTTAGTTGTCCCATCACAACTAAGACAAGTGATCAGTGACCACATTCTCAGTTCTCTTTTGATCTACCATCGTAAGATAAAAGTCTTGCAACATCACTAGCCACCATATGACACAAGGGCTCATCGTTGGGCTATTCATCAAGAAGAAAATTACACTGTGGTTTGTGTGCACAAAAACTTTGTACCCAAGCACATAGTGCCTAAACTTTTCCAAAGAAAACACCACTACCATCAATTCTTCTTCTATGGTGATGTAGTTTCTAGTTGCATGGTGGAGTTAATATGGATGTTTCTTGTCATCCAACTATGTAAGCACAACCCCCAAGGCATAAATTGATGTGTTCGTGATGATGTAAAATGGTCTAGACTAGTCTGATGCCTATAGACTTAGAGTTTTTGTAAGTTTCTCCTTTAGCTATTGAAATGCATTTTCACATTCCTTGGTCCAAACAAATAGAGCATCTGTCATTGTTAGCTTGATTGACAATTTTGCAATCTTAGAGAAATTCTCTATGAATCATTGGTAGTAGCAAGTATGTCCAAGGAATAATCGAACATTTTTTACAATTTTTGGTTGACGAGTAATTCCTTAGATGACCCTAATCTTTTCAAGATCTACCTTGATCCTTGCTTGTGAGATTCTATGTCCCAAAACAATGCCCTCTTAAACCATCAAATGGCTCTTCTACCAATTAAGCCAAAGATTGATCTCCACACATCTTTTGAGCACTTGCTTAAAATGGTCCAAGGCTTGCTCAAATGTAGCCCCATAGGTGGAGAAGTTATCCATGAAGACTTCAACCCCGATATTGATCTGTTGCTAAAAAATACTAAAGACCAGGCATTGGAATGTGGTAGGGGCATTACACAAGCCAAATGGAATCTTTTGATACACAAAAGTCCCCTAGGAACTTGTGAATGTGGTTTTGGCCTAATCCTCTAGTGTGATCTAGATTTGGTTATAGCCACTATAACCATCTAGAAAACTATAATAGCAATTCCTCAATAAAATGTCCAACACTTGATCCAAAAATGGTAATGAAAAGTGATCTTTAAATGTTGCCATATTTAATAACCGAAAGTTAATGCAAACCCACCACTTTCCACCTTTCTTTAGCACAATCATGAGTGGGCTAACCCACTCACTATTTGCAATGGGATAGATAAACCCCACCTTGAGGAGTTATTTAATTTTCTCTTTAATGATTTGCTTCAATTTAGGGTTCAACTACTGCTACGGCTGCCTCTTTGGCTTCATGGCTAGATCAGTGTAGATATGATGCTAGCATATCCTAGGATCAATCCTTGTGAGTTTGGGATATGACCAACCAAAGGCTATTGGCCATCTGTTGACCACATTTACCAGCATCTCCTTTTGTTTAGGAGCAAGATTTGCATTAAATATTACCAACTTCCCATTTTTCAAGAATGCATAGTCCATGTTGGCAGGTAGAGTTTTCAGCTTAGGGGGCTCTTGTTTAAAATTTTCAGGAATTTTGAACTCTCCCTAATTGGTATCATTAATTTCTTCAATGGAGAGTTGGTGATGAACTTGCTCCATTTCATCCATGCCTTCCACATAGGCACATTTTAAGCTCTCAATAGGTTCCATTCAAATTGTTGAGCTACTTCCAAGATCAACTATCAGCCACTGGGTGTCCTTCTATTTTGTGGTTGTTGCGTGCAGGCACCTTTGAATTTTAGATATGTCAGCATACTGGTTGCATGCTTTGATAGATACATTGTTAATGGCCCATAGTTTTTGCACACAGTTTCACCCTGTATCACTATACATGATGCATGGAACTTTCTTCCTCTCAATCTTTTTGAATGCATTTTCTTTAGAGCTTTCAAAAGAAAGATCTCGAATCCCCAATCATGCATCAATAGTGCTAAGCCAAGCCCTTCCCATGATGATTAGGAAGTTCCCCTTGCAATTGTCCACTCGAATCACTAGGAAATTGGTGAGGTAGGACCACCCATAAATGGTAGTTACAATGTCCTCCACTAGTCCCAAGGGAACAGTGATGGAATGATCAGCCAACTTGAGATGAATGTTGCTCTTCTTGAGTGGAGGCAAGTTCTAGACTTTATACATCTCATAAAAAATCAAATTAACACCAAAACCTAAATCTAGAAGAGCTTTGCAAGGCTCATTCCCAGTGATTTGAAGGTAAATAAGGGAACTTCTAGGATCAAATAGTTTCCTAGGAAGGTGGCCAACCTTTATCCAATTAGTTACCACATGGGTCAACATGACGATATGCACTTTGCGAGGTGTTTAGTTTGAAGGGGACTCAAATGGATTAGATGCAAAGGGAGATGAAGAAGTAGGGTTGTTAGCCATAGGTGTATGTGAGGGTTTAGTTGGTTTGTTGACTTGGAAGATAGGTCTTTTTTGTGATCTAATTTTCAAACCACTCGGCTGAGGAATTGGTTGTAAGCTCACAGCCCTTGTTGTATTGTGTTATTGCGATTGAGGTAGGATTTCTCCTTGCATTGATGGAGCAGGCGGTAACTAGGTTGAGGGTGGAGGAACATATGCAAAAGCATGAGAAGGGTAATATGGATATGGGGTTTCCCCTCTAGTAGATGTAGAATGAGTTCTGTAATACTTTGGAGGGTAATAGTGATGTTGGAAGGTGGTGTGATTAGAAGATGCACATGAAGAAATGAGTTGTTGAACATAGTATCCATATGGATTTGATTGTCGGTAAGGATACTGCAACCTTGGTGGTGGCATCCCCCATGACTATAGGTGATGCCACTATTGGCTCCACTTGGATAGTAGGTTTGTTGTTGGTGGAATTTCCTAGGATTATCTTGAGAATAAGGAAATCTTCTAGGTGCTTACCTTCTTGCCAGTCTAGGATTCAGAGCGTATACCCTAGACTCCTGCAATTGTGACACAATAGGGTAACATCCTTTAAGATGTTCATATTGGCAGATGTCACATCCACCACCATCATTAAATCTTGTCTCCATAACTTCTTCTACTATAGCAGCTTTGCCCTTACCCCTGTGGTAGGCATGTTCAGCTTCTCTCTACCTCCTACAGTCATGATCGCTACTCTGCTCCCTTGATTCTTTTGCAATTTTTAGAGCAATTTGGAATTTTTCATCCAAAAAATCCACATTTTATCTACCTTAGCTAAAATTTTAGACAAATATTTTTGGATCGACAAGATCTTTATGTTCACTACCTCATCAAGTGGTGACTCCTCCTCACTATCACAAAAGCGAACCTCCCTCTTTCTAATGGCAAGGTTCCTATTATATTCTTCTACACTTTCTTATTTTCTCAACTCACTTTCTTCCTTTGCTACCTACTCAATTAGCCTTTGAATTTGATGGTCTCTTAGTTTTGAAAATCACCCTTGGGCATAGACTCCAAGAGTTCTCCTCTTTTTTGATTGGAGCCCATCTATGATATGGCAAAGTTGTTCTTGTTAAGAATAACCATGACCAAGACATCTATGCAACAAAGAATAGTATCAGCCCATGGTTGCATCCAAGGGTTCATGCATCCCTTGTTTCCATCCTTGGATCTACTTCCTTAAGTTGGACACTCAAGAGTACATCTAATATTTGTCATTGAACAATTTGAGCATTGTACTTTACCATTTGATGGATTCTGGTTCTAGGGACTGGTACCAACTCTTTGCTTCCTTAATGAGTATCCTTGGGAACAACTTAAGCATTTGCCAATCATTCTCCACATTTTGTAAGGCACATGCATCATGAAAGATCTAAAGATGATTATGTGAATCTAAGTTATATCTTCCTTGGAACTTGGGGATATTGTTCATGTCTAGCCTCTTGATTTACCTATCCTTTACATGCCTTATAGGAATTCTCACTACCTCTATGATGTTCAACATGCTTCAAGTTGCAAGCAAAGGCTCATCATAATCATGGCCTTTGTGGTGGCCATGGTGCCTATGATGTCCTTTATTACCCCTACTTTCGTGATGATAGGCCTTCCTTGAATGCCCACGCCCTTGATCTTGAGTTGCCCAATGGACCGTACAATCATTTTAGTCCTGTCGTTCACCTCCATCACAATCACACCCTTTGCAATTATGTTTGGAGCCAGAAGAGGAAGAAGATGATGATGAAGGTGAAGAGGAAGGAGGACTAGCTTTACAATGGTGCCTAATATCCCCTCTTTGGTGGTCACAACTATGATCACGATCATGATGCTTATCGTCATCCTTACCATGACCTTGCTTCTTAGATCCCTTTTGATCATGGAATCCATTCTTGCCAAAGCCAGGATTATGGATAGTAAACTATAGGTTTTATTTTTTGCCTTCTTAGCCAAAGTCAAAGAGAGGAGTGTCATTGAATGGAGAGCCCTTAAAGAAGAAGCCCTCACCATCTCTTTTGTGTAGCAGCAATGAAGAGTCATTGGACCATTTTCCCTTCACACTTTCATAATGCTTCTCTTGCTACTGAACCCTTTTATGTTGTGCATCTATGGGATGGTACTCCCTTGCATCACTATCCTACACAACATATTTAGAATGAAGTCCCTATAAACCCAATCTCATAAGAGTGCATTGGAGCATCGCAGGAATGGATTGATCAGGCAACAACACAATGTTTTCCTCTAAGTTCCACCATTGCATTTATTCATCCTGGTGTAGGATGAAGGTGAAGTTGGAATACTCATCGAGATAAGCATATACCACCCTATATTGGTTGGGTACTCACTGATTTGTTTGTTCAATTCTTTTCTGATTGAATGTTCACTCAAACTTAGATGGAGAATCAATCCTGTAAGAAGAAGAAGACATTCTAGAATTTGAAAAAATAAAAGTCAATGTGCTTTGTTATAATTTTTTTTGTCATTTTGACATATGATGTGACCTTAGGGTTTGTTCCAACGATGTTAAATGGTTCACTAAGTTCCTAGATAGCACATATATCAAACAAAAGATCCTTGGTGACAACGCCAATGATGAGTGGTGATACCCCTATGCTCAACCATACAAATCACAAGTGTTCACGTGTAATCTAGTCAAATTACATAGACCTTAAGTCTTCAAGTACATTGGTTCTAGGAAGTGAGGTCTAATCATTACAATAATTGTCTTCCTAGTTACACTTGTGAAATACAAAGGTATGGTTAAGTGCAACCAAGGCATATGATTTTTATCATTTTTTATGCTTTATGTTCTTGGTGCTTAAAATAAAGGAATGAAGAAGTTTTTAATGACTAATTTAATCTAACTAACTAATTAATCTCTAACTAATCATAACATAAGTATCTAGTCCCACTTTCAGGACACATCTTGAACACATATAACACTGCTAAGTTATCCAACAATAAGTGTTGTTGGGATTACCAAGCAACATGCGCATGCTCGAAGTGGTCATACTTATGTGCTTAATTAATTACTATTTAGCCTAGCTAACTTAACTTAGCTCAATTTAGCTTAATTACTTGAAAGCATTAAATAAAATTACATAACACATTAAATGCATAAATAAAACATTTAATCTAGCCAAAGTGCTATAAGGTTTATCAGAAGGCTCATCTTTATTGCTGCACACACTGCCTTACTCAAGTACAATAGTGCTTGAATAAAGATATGTACACTCAATAACTCCTACTATGGGCACTTGGGAAAATATTGTAACTAGGAAGAAAAATTACAAGAGCCTTGCTATGCTATGATAAAACTTATGTTTAAACCGTGCATCCAAGAGCTATATTTATAAGCGGGCACACATCCCATGATATTGGATATGCGACATCGCATCTTGGTCCCTAATATAAGGTATTTGATATCAAGGCTTCGATATTGGATATTCAATATAGGAGCTAGATAAAATATAGTTTATCAGCCTCCTAGCAGTGAGCACAACAAGATTATCATAGTGAAGATTGGTCAATTCCATGTACTTAGTTGTCTCTTTGATCTACAACTCCTTCATGCAAAATTTAGCTTTATTATAGGTATTTAGTCCATCAACAATGGGTTGTCAAGCATCACCATGGAGTTGCTAAAGGGCTTCATTCATCTTTATCTTGGCTAATTAAATTTCTTTTTCATGTATCTCCTTTTGCATGCCAACCTAATCCTTATAATGATTCTTAAGTTTTTGATACTTCAAGGCTTCATTCTTCTAGGTGGCAATTTTGATGACCAATTTTTACCTTATTGCATGCAGCTTCTCATTGAGAGATTCTTGTTTTCCACTTCAATCTTCACACATTTGCATTTATCTTTATTATTCTTCTAGTTACTCTTTTTGTTTTTCTACCTTAAGTAATCTTCTATTTTCTTTGGCCAAGTCCTTGTTTTCTCTATGTACCTTGGTAAGGTCATTATTTACTCCATTCAACATTGTATCTAGTAAGGTTTCATTCCAAGTGGCCCTCTATTTTTTCTCCTCAACACTTTTTTTGTTTGTCCTTAAGTTATTCAAAGGCCCCATCCTTTATTAAGCTAGGCTAGAGGATGGCAAGATTAAATCAGTTGAATCTAACTTGTGTAACTTCAACTACCAGCTACTGGTTTAGTTTTGCAGCCTCTTAAAGTTATGTCTCTATAATTAGAAGCTTGACCCTTATCTCAATCAAGGTAGACTAGGTTGTAGTGATGTCTTCCGAGATGTTAAAGACATCTAGATTCATTGGCTTTCTACCCACTAGTCTATCCATCACTTCCTCGTGTTTTGTTTTAGTTATTCCTCTTGAATTAGTTTCTACAAACATTTGAATGTCTATTATGAGAGCAAAGTTTAGAATAGGTGTTACACGAACCTTCAATGCTTCTTTGATTCTATTGACCATCACCTTCATAGTTGTCACTTATCCCTTGTATGGTATGATTACCAGTATCAAACCTTCCCCTTCTTACAACATTATTAAGAAAAATATAGCATTATTAGAAATTTTTGACATATGTTCTAGAGGAAAAAGATACTAAAACTCCTCTAATAGTGGGTGATGAGACGCGGTTTGCGTCGGCCGCGATATCGCGTACGCGATATCGCAGCCGACGCAATATCACATCCCCCGCGATATCGCGTACACGATATCGCGTCCTTCCCTACAATATCGTGTATGCGATATTGCAGTCCACCGCCATGTCTATAAATAAGAGGTGGCTCTCCCTTGTTTGGGGAACCTAGTTTTAGTGTAGCGAAGCTCTGGCAGTTTGATCCCTCCAGAGTTAGAATTTTCCTGTGTCTGCCCGCAGTGTGGTGAATTTGATTGTACGGTGTCTTTATTCGAGTGTGCCGTACTTGGACATGCACATGACCGGCAATAAAGATCGAGATTACTTCATCATTGCAGCATTCACTTAGTTTATTTATTGTTATTTATTTCATGTTATTTATTGCTTTCATAGCGCGATATGAGTACGACTTAGCTACGAGCATCTACGGGTGTGTACGGCTA
>MNCI01003715.1:187155-219033 GCA_015680685.1 Gnetum montanum
GTTGATCAAGGAATCGGTTGCTCATCGCACTTAGGCTAGATTAGATTTCCTTACCCTTTTCCTCTTAGCTTAGAATTAGTTAATATTCTTTTCCAACTGCCATCAGGAGTAGCATTAGAATTAGAACACATCATACACCTCATCTAGACTGAACCATACGTGACATATGCAAAACTAGTCTAGATGGGAAGACAGCAAACTACGACCTAAGGCTAACTATCTAGGTGCCACAACTAGTCCATCTGCGTAGTTTGACCGGATTGCGCGTGCGACGCTCGTTTCGTATGGTTGAGTGTAGGGGTACCTCGCCACTCATCAGTGGGGTTAACTTGAATAGTGGTTTGACTTCTTCACACTAAGAACAAGTTGGACAAATTATCCTATTACTAAGTGATGGTATGAGTAACCTCATTCAAGCAACTTATTATAGGGTGATAATCCATTGGTTCATCATCACATGCTTGCTGCTACTTTCTTAACTATCTTGATCTTTCTTTTACACCTAGTATGTCCTTAGATGGTGGAGGTGGTGCTTCTTCTTCCTGAAGCTGCATAGGTGGCTTTTCCTTCATTATCTTTTGTCACGATGCTATAGTGGCCCTTCTAAAAATGTCATTGGAGTAACAAGTGATCCTTTCCCTTATACAAAAGTTTCCTAATCAAGCACAAAAAGGGGAATTTCTTTATGCCTTTTTTATTATCCTTAAAGAACTTCTCAAATTTGAGGAAGATTAAATTAGGCAAGTTGATTAGAAAATTTTCACTAAGTGTAGCATAGCCCCTAGTAGAAAGAAATGTGACTTTGCTCAAGTGTACCATGAAATTTAGATGGTACGCCATGATCTTAAAATAGATTTACTTCACCTTGGTGAGCACATTATACTCCTTGTCGTCTACTCCATAGCACCTTTGGATCCACTCCTTACTTTTAGCATTAGATTGGATGAACATCTTTGCTAGCTTAACCTCCTATAATGGCCTTCATTGAGTAGGAGATGATAATGTTTTTAACCTTCACGATGGTGTATCCTTGGCAAGTTTTCCAAAAAAGATAAGTTTTACCAAGATACCATTTCCCATTGATGGAAATGATGGACCAAAGTAGTGATGATTGTAGCTGCTCCCAAACCTCTTTAGGAGCAAACTCTAGAAAAGGTATAAAGTTTAGCTCCTCCAAGACCAAACTCTGGATCTTCTTCATGAGAATCTTCTCCAAGTAAGCCTTGACTGGTGTAACCTCAAAGCTTAGCCTTGGCCTAGAAACTTCATCTTACCTATATTACCTAGTCTCTATAGTTGGAATCTGCTAAATAAATTTCACTTTAGGTTCTTTCCTAAAGGGCCTAATTGTATGTGTGACCTTAAGCTTCAAATGTGACCACTCTTGTCTTTGTCCTTGTTCTTGTCTTACGTACTTCTCCTTCCTTTGAGATGGATCACCCACTCATGGATCTCTTTTTGATGAATCTACAATCACATAGATGATTATCCATTAGTCTTTAGTTACTATATTTTGGATACCATTACCCTTGATCATCCTTGGGTTTTGGTTCAATTTTGAAATATTTAGTACTAGTGCTCCTAAGTGACTATATTTTATCATTCTAAAGGTCCTAAGGTAGCTATGCATTATTAATTTATGAATATTTTAATCTATTTTTATTGTTAACTACCTTAGTTATTCAAAAATAGTGGTTCTTAAAGTGTTCGAAATTGTGGATTTATTGCTCCATGACATAGAGCTTGACTCTAGGAATTCACAAGCTTTTTAAAGTTATACAGGTATATAGATCACAAGATATCATGTTTAGAAACTATGAGCTCTTAAAATGGAAAAACTCCCCTTTTTATTTGGTTTCTAACACTCCTCACACTTATATAGGTTTTGATGGTTACATTAACATATGTTGCTGCATTGAGTTGCCAAAGTCAACAATTTTCTCTCAAATCTTAATCAAATTTTGAATATTTGCAATGCAATTTGGGGATTAAATGAGAGCCATAAGAAGGGTCTAGACATGAGAACAACATGATTAGATGTGTTTAATAATTCAATGAATTGATGAAGCATAATTCTTGAAGGTCAAAGTTATTAAATGAGAGGTTTATGAAGATGAGCTTTGATGAGTAGAGGGTACCCCCTACACCTAACCATATGACTCACAAGCGTTTACATGTAATTTAGTCAAATTCCATGGATGGAACTAGTGTGGTATCTAGATTGTTAGGCATTGATCGTAGGTTGTTGTCTTCCCACTTGGAAAAGTGGTAGCTTTGTCATGTATGGTTTAGTCCAAAGTGAGACATATGATTATTGATGTTGTGCAATCCTTAAACTAACTGAACAATCATGTAGAAATTAATTATTTAAAGTAATTAATAACAAGACTTAAACTATCATAAGGACGATGAGAGTCCATTCCCAACTTGTTGTACACATCGTGAACTCACATATTCACTGCTGGGATTACTAAGCAAATATGTGTTTATGCTCAAAGTTGGTCATAGTCATTCCACCAATTGACTAACATGCATGGAAATGTAAATGTTAATTAAGTACATAGAAAATAAATTGCATTGAAAGTAAATCTATTCTAAGTCAAAGTGTTGCAATGAATAGGAATCAATCTCAATCTTATTGTCATTCATGGAATGTGTCTAGGTATAATGCCACTTGAATAAGACTCCATACAATTGATTCAACTCAATACTATAGGTACTCACTGACTCTTCTTTAGGATTACAGGATAAAGCTACAATAGTCTATCTATACTATTGACCAAATGGCACCAAATACGTGGTGGGTGCTAGCATATTTATAGGCAAATACAGGCATTACATCAATGGGGATGCATTCACTCATTTAGTTGTGTCGATAGGGATGCATCAATGATGATGTGTTAATTGGGCTACATCGATGGGTCTACATTGATGCAGCTAAGTTATAGCAGATGTGATATAGCATCTACAATGTAGTAGCCAACTAAGATGCACTAACAGGGATGCTACAACATAGATGCAATGTAGCATCAATGATATAGCATCTATGATACCTCTGCCAATTGATACACTTGACAAAATTATGCTTCATGATATTCCCATGATTGAGCTACTTGACATATTAGGTCTCATCATACCTTCATGACTGACTAAAAACTCATCCTAGAGTTATATATAAATAAACAAAGTTTCATTACAAAAACTGTGGGGTAACCAATACTAGATTGGCTACCATTACAAAATTGGAGTGTCACGTAACACAAATTTATTCAAGTGGATGTATTACAAAGTGACAAAAGACTATACAAACATTAAAGTTGAAAAAATTATAGATGTCTTCAAAAATTCATTGAAGATGAATCTTCTTGTTGTTGCTAGTGGTGGCAACCTTTTTAACCTTAATTGTTATGTTGATGCTTCTCTTCTATGCAAAACATTCTTGAAGAATGAGCTAAAATTTCTCCTCATTGCCCTCATGGATTCAACAAACATGTGATGTTAGAGCTTTAATAATTGTATATGCTACTATTTGTCCATGGGCATATCCTCATCTATCCTTCTCTTGGTCTCTTTTCCTTGCTTACAAAAGACCTTCAACCTAAGGATTTCCTTTTAGCATCACTTGTAATCACCAAAAGATTAACATTAGTTTTGGTAAATTTTCCTTGATAATTAACCCTTTTCAAATCCTTGGTTAGCTCAAAATTTTTTTAAAAAAATAGCATTTAGGATTAAGATGATTTCATAATAACACTTTCCAAGGCTCTAAGGTAACTAAAATCATCAATTTGTTCACATTATTTTGATTATTATTACTATTAGTTACCATAATGTTCAAAATGAGGTGTTAGAAAAATTTCAAAAAGTACATCCTTAACCCCCCATGATAAATGAGCTTAACTTCAGAAGTGCACAAATTTTCAAACAATTAAAATTGAAGGTCTAGCTCACAAGATGATTAATGAATATTGAATTTGAAGGATATTTTAATAGAAAATAGTAAAAATTAATTGAAATTGATGAGAAGTAGTCTTGAAATCATGCATAAATTTAGAGAGGCCATTAATGATGTTCTTGAAGATGTAAGGTTTGGTTCAAAGCCATGATCAACAAAAGTTATGTAAGTGGATCCTCCACAAAGTAGGCTCCTACCATAATGCTCTTACATAACCATTTCTATAGATGTCCATGAGCACCTTAGAAGTTAAATGTAGATCATGTCTTTGTTCCAAACAACACAGAACTACCTTGGTTAGGATCTTACACTCTACTATACAAAATCATTAGGCCCATAATTGCATGTAGTAGTGAGGTGAATAATGCAATGAGAAGGGATTATAGAGATTGGGATGTAAGATACTTAACCATGTCCACAATAGGTTCTTGTGTCAATTGTGATTACAATGATCATCATAACTATCCATCCAAGTTTCAGACCAAGTCCATACCATTAATAGTGGTCTCACATTGATGTGTTCCTTCCTGCTTACCATCATGAGTCCACAACAACCACAGAGAATGAACATCACTTCAAAAAGGGAATAAAGAAGAAGAATGAAGGAAGGAAGGGCCTTAGTTAGACGGGGTTCCTTCAAGCATGGGTAACATTTCTTTCCAACCCCATAGCCATTGCTTGTAGCCCATTATTATGTTTGAGGGTTGTGCTTTGAATTCCCATTGTTTTTTCCCTCTTTTTCTTTTTCTCTCTTTTTTTTTCATGGGAACCACACCATGCAAGGACATGATTGGTTGACAATAGGAGTGATGATACATTCCTTGAGGAGTCATAAACCACAAGAAGGAAGTTAAAAAGAGAACCCAACAAATCCCCTCAAGGTCACACCCTTTATTATTCTCACTTGGTCTTTTCCTCTTTCTTCAAGGCACAATGATCGGTAGTTAATTCTAGTTTCATGTGAGAAGAACCATATTACTTTCATAATAAAAACTTCTTATTTATAGAACTAGAGGGTTGGATGATGTGATCTCATTACTTTACATAATTATTTATGCAATAATCTTGATAGCATAGGACAAAAAGCCAACACATGGTGTCAACATTTGCATCATGACTGGCAATATTATTAACAATAACATAGTAGACATTCATAAAACATAAAGGAAATCACTCAAGAAAAGAGAAAATTATTAAGAAATGAAAAACATATTACGAATTAGAAAATTTTTAAAGAAATAGGATAATGATTAAAAATTGTAAAATAAAAAAGTAAAAATGCACTTATTAGTTCTTGATTCAAGATGGGACATGTCCCTCATGACCAAGGTCATGGGCAAGCATTCAGAAAATGGAAAACACATTCCCTTGGTTATACACCATAAGTTTTCCATTTATCATCTTTAATGATTTAAGTTTTCACTTGGTAGCACATTTAACATTGATGATAATCACATTTTGATCATTTGGAGACATAATCAGCTAGCCTAGAATGTGTTCTCTTTTTAATGGGTCTAAACATGTTTCCTTGTTTATTTTCTATTTTAATTCTTATGTCTCCTTGTTTAACATCTTCTTTTGGTGTGTAGTCAAAGTGTAAGATGTTCTTTTCTAAGTTCTCTATTTGGTTCATTTTCTTAAGAAAAGAACTAATAAGTGAGTTTGATGTTTCCATGGATCTTTTGAATGGTTTTATATTCTCATTTTCAAGCCACTAGGTGTCTTTTGGTTTAATGGCTATTGTGTAGACTTGGTTTTGCACACATACTTGTTCCTTAATTTTGTTGTGGATTGCTATAGGGATCATGTTAATACTTTGAACTTTTGGCCCACAACTGCACCCTTTATCATTATTAGTAAGGCATGGAACTTTCTATCTTTTCACAGTTATAAGTTCATCTTTTATGTTTTGTTTCGGAGTGGTAATGGTTTTTGGCTTTGGCGTAGGATTAGGAGACATTATTTTTGTGAGGAAGAAGGTTGCACCAAATTGTCCTTGCGCTAGTTTTGATGAGCTAGTAGGTCTATGAGTTTTATTCACATGTGTGGAAACTAGCTAAGATCTACTAACATTATCATTTACTTGTATGTTCATGACATAAGTGGCATTCTTCTATTAAGGTTGTGTTGCCAATTCTTCCTACATTATTGGTGGTGACATATGATGGAGGGAAATATAAGAGTGTTGAGGATGTGACATATGATGAGAGGTGTGGGATGGCGATCTCACAAGAGATGTTATGGATTGATGGTATTTAGGAGAGTAGTAGTAGTGATTTAAGGTAGAGGAAGTAGAACCATTTGGAGAAATAGGTTGTTGAACATAGTATCCATAAGGGTCTGACTGGCAATAATGGTATTACTAGTTTGTTGATGACATTCTCCATGACTATGGGTTTTGCCCCTGTGCTTGATAGTAGTCTTGAGGTTGATAAGAAGTCCCATTGGGATAGTATTGTTGGTTGTAGGATCATCTATAATTACCTTGTGGATAGGGCAATCTCCTAAGCATTTGCTTTTTCATGAACTTGGGATTCAAAGTAAAAGTCCCAAACTCTTGTAGATGTAACATAACTCGGCAATATCCCTTTGGATGTTCATATTGGTAGATGTCACATCCATCATCCTCTTTTATATCTAAGTCTGTAACCCCTTTTGCTATAGTTGTTTTCCCTTTTTGCCGATAATGTCATTACATGTTTCTTTGTTCTTTTTCCTCTTCTTGGTTAGATCACTTAATCCTTTTTACTTTACCTTCTCCTCCATGATTTTCAATTTGGTTGTAACTTTTTCATTCATCAACTCCCACATCTTATCTACCCTTGCTTCAATCTCAATGATAGACTTTTGTATTGGCAAGGTTTTGTGTGAAATCAACTCATCAAGTGCTACCTATTTTTCTTGAAGAGTTGAATCCTAGTTATATTTCTCTAAACTCTCCTTTCTACAAAGCTCTCCTTCTTCTTTTGCCACCTGTTCAACTAGCCTTTGTATCTAATGGGCTCTTAGTTTTGATCATCGTCATTGGGCATAGATCCCAAGAGTCTTCCTCATTTTATTACGAAGCCCATCTATGATGTGGAGAAGCTGCTCTTTTTAAGAAAAGCCATGTCCTGGACATCTATGTAGTAGAGAATAGTATATATCCAAGGATACATTCAAGGATTCATGGTTTTCTTGCTTCCACCCTTGGATTTGTTTTCTTAGATTGGTCGCTCTTTCATAGGTTTGGTATTTTTTATTAAAGAGCTCAAGCATTGTGGACCACCGGTGGATTGAATTTGGTTCCAATGATCTATACCAACTTTTAGCTTCTTTTATTAATGTCCTAGGAAAGAGCTTAAGCTTTTGCCATTTACTTTCAATATTTTGCAAAGTGCAGACATCATGGAATGCTTGTAAATAATGTTGTGGATTAGAATTATAGCTTCCCTTAAATTTAGGAATGTTATTCATATCAAGACTTTTGATTCCTATGAGGTATTTGAACTACCTCCCTAATTTGTATCATGCTCCTAGTAGCCAACAAAGATTCATCTTCATTAAACATGTCATGGTGATAATCTCTATTTCTATTTGTTTGATAGTGATGATCTCATCTATGGTTACTTTGATGTCTTTCATCTTGACTTTATGTTCTATTTCTATCTTCATCTTAACCCCTTAGTGTATATTTATATCTATAACTACGTTCATCTTTGTTAGAACTAGACATTGAAAAGGAAGAGGAAGATGGTGAATTGGGAAAATCACCATGGCTTTTATATCTCCCCCTATGATCCCTTGATTTATCTCTTCTAGGTTTGGAGAAGACCCTAGGCCTTGAGGCCCTCCTTGTTCTATGACTTGTTCCATCCCCTCTAGGATTGCCTGCGATAGTTGAAGGTAGTCCTTAAATATAATAAGGGTTGAGATGAGCATATGAGATTCTCTCTTGTAGTAGTTCACTTCAATTTTCTTCAATATAGAACCTACCATTTCTCCTACCTGTGTTCTCATCATGTGATGCATTACTGATCCTATGTGAAGAAGACATGTTTTTATTTGATACTATGTATAACTTAAAATATTAATATTTTTTAAAAGATAAATCATTAATACTTTTACAGTGATTGTTTATAATATAACTAATCTAGATCATTAGCACCATCCTTGACAACGACACCAATGATGAGCAGTGGGTACCCCCTAAGCCCAACCATACGAATTTCAAGCATTCACATGTAATCCAGTCAAATTCCATTGATGGAACTAGTGTGGTATCTAGATGGTTAAGCATTGATCGTAGGTCATTGTCTTCCCACTTGGACTAGTGATAGCCTTGTCATGTATAGTTTAGTTCAAAGTGAGGCATATGATTATTGATGTAGAATTTAATTATTTAAACTAATTAATAATAAGAAGATAAATCCTAAGCTATCCTAAGGATGATGAGTGTTTGTTCCTAGCTTGTCGTACACATCTTAAACTCATGTATCCACTACTGGGATTACCAAGTGTTATGTTACTGGGTGAACCAAGCAATAATGTTGCTAGGATTACCAAGCAAATACATGTTTACACTTGAAACTGGTCATGCTCATTCTACTGATTAACTAATATGCATGGAAATGTAAATGTTAACTAAGTACATAGAAAATAAATTGTATTGAAAGTAAATCTATTCTAAGTCAAAGTTCTACAATGAATAGGAATCAATCTTGATCTCATTGTTGATCATGGAATGTGTCTAGGGACAATGCCACTTGAATAAGACTTCGTACAATTGACTCAAATCTACAAGATGGGCACTCACTGACTCTTCTTTAGGATTACAAAATAAAATTATAAGAGTCTAGCTACACCATTGACCAAATGATGCCAAATACATAGTGGGTGCTAGCATATTCATAGGAAAATACAGGCATGGTGTTGATGGGGATGCGTTAACACATTTAGGTGTGTCAATGGGGCTGCATCGACGTAGCTAAGTTATAGTAGATGTAATATCACATCTATGATATAACAGATGTGATATAACATCTATGATGTACCAGCCAATTAAGACACATTGATAAAGATGCTACAATGTAGATGTGATATAGCATCTATGATATCTTTGCCAACTGATATACTTGACAAAATGATGCTTTATGATATCCCATGACTCAGCTACCTAACATATCAGGTCTCATCAAGCTTAAATAATGATGCAAGTAATACATGAGGTTTTACTTTGATACTTTGGGCATGTGGAGGTGGTGCATAAACTAGATGTCCAAAAGTTATATAAGCAGGCCCCCCCAAAGTAGCCTCCTACTTGTAATTCTCTTTTATAACCATCTTATAATGTGTCCATGGGCATGTTGGAGATTTAATGTTAACCAAGTTTGTGTTACACCCATACAACTATTGCTATTAAGGATTCTACACTATACTAAACAAAAGCATTAGGCATATAATCATATGTACCAGTGAGGTGAATAATGAAAGAAGAAGGAATTGCAAGGATTGGAACATAAGATGCTTTATCATGTTCGCAATAGGTTCATGTATTAATTGTGATTAAGATGACCATCATACATATCTATCTAGGTTTCAAACTAAGCCCATACCTTTACTAATGATATCATATTGTGTACTCCATAACTTACCACTACGAGACCAACCACAACCATTTGAAAATACCATCACTTAACAAGAGAAAATAAGAAAGTAATTATTTGATTAATTAATTACTTAAACATTAAGTCTTGAGGACTCTTGGCCATTAGTTAGAGAGGTGCATTTATGCATGGATAACATGTCTTTTTAGTCCCATAGCCAATGCTAATCTCATTAGCAATGTACCCTAAGGCATGGATACCATGTCTTTCTAATGGTATCTTAGAAATAAATTTTTTCATGAATTAATTAATTATTTTATTCTCCTTACTAGAGGACTACTTTCATGCATGGATAACAATTATCTCTAGTGACATAGTAAGGCAACACTTATTTGAAAACATGCTTCCATGAAAATAAAAACATGAGTAATAAGTAAAAACATGAGTTCCATTATTAGAAATAAGTACTCTATGTACACCAAACCTATTTACCACTTGTTAGAAAAACCTGACAGTTGTTTTTATTATGTAATTTGTCATAGTTGTGACTTCTACCCATTTATTGTAATAATATATCGTAATAATGATGTAAGATTTCCCATTAGACATGTGTATGATGAGATTCATGAAATTAATTAACTACAAATCAAAAGGTTCTAAAGGTTGAATCCATTATTGTGACCCCAAACCTAGTAGTCATCCCACCATTGTCTTGAAATTGTTCATACCAATTGGCAAAGTAGTGTGCATCCTTGAAGATTGTTGGCCAATGATANTGCCGCGATATCGCGGCCTAGTGGAAGTCGCGTCTCATCAATCTATTACAAGTGTCCTGAAGAATTCTAAACTAATCTTCCTTAGGAATAAATCATCACACTAAGTTATATGTGTAGATTTTGTAGAGGTTTCCTTCTATCTCCATGTGGTACTTGACTTTGTGAAGAAATTGTTGCATTTTCTTCCTATCCCATTTAGTAGGGACCTCTTGTATGATTAAATAGTTGAGAGAGCCTTTGTACTAAGGATTGACTACATTAAATATTATCATTATTGCCTTTGCAAAGAGTAGGACATCAACAAATTAATTAGAAAGTGGCTCTTCATCAATCTTATTATTTCATTATAACTAAGATAAATGATTAGCTACCACGTTCTCGGTAACCTTTCTATTGATCATTGTTATGTAAAAATCCTACAAAATTACTAGACATCATTTAACATGAGGGCTAACCACTTGTTTGTTCATTAGGAAGCATATTACGCTCTAGTCTATATGCACAAAGACTAGATATCTAAGCACATACTACCTCAATTTTTCTAAGGCATACACCACCACTATCAACTCCTTTTCTATAGTGGTGCAATTTAGTTGTGCACCTTTGATACTTTTTGTTGCACAAGGTATGTTATATGGACATTTCTGATTATCCAATTGTGTAAGAACTACTTCGAAAGTAAAGTTGAATGCATTTATCATGATGTAAAAGGGTCCAGACTAGTTAAGAGCTTATAGAATTGGAGTTTCTATAAGTTTCTGCTTTACAAGTTTGAATGCATGATCACATTCCTTGATCCACTTGAATGTTTTATCTTTCTTTTTCAACTCTACTAGTGGTTTTACAATTTTTGATAAGTTCTCAATTAACCTCATATACTAGTATGTGTCCAAGAATGATATGACATTTTTAACAATTTGTTACTTTTGAGTAATTCCCTGGATCACTTTAATCTTCTTAGGATCTACCTCTATCCCTTTTTCTAGTATATGATGTTCCATAACTATGTCTTCTTGGATCATTAAGTGGCTTTTTTGCTAGTTAAGCTTCAGGTTGATTTCTACACATTGTTTTGAAACGTACTCTAAGTGGTCTAGTGCCTACTTAGAGTTGAAGCCATAAGTGAAGAGGTTCTTGTCAAATTGTTCTTTCTCAATCACACAAGAACACCTCCACAAATTAAGTGTCAAAGTACTTAACTCATAGTCATAATTAATCTTCAATTTAATATAACCTTTGCTAAGTTAATGATAATGATACAATAGGATACAAATCTCTAATTTAATGTGGACTTAGCCTACTGTACATGAACTAGGAATGATAGAGAAATGATAAAAGCATTATGTGAAATTGCTAAAAGTTGGCCAAGTATTTATTAATGAAGATAAAACAAAGTATAGAATAAACTACAAGAGATAGAATAAAATCTAAGTACAAAACATGAATAGAAAGCCATAAAATATTAGAATATGAGAGCTATGATATAGGAAAAGGATTCCTTTCAAAAAAAAAAAAATGCTTTATTACTGAAAAAATGAGTGTTTACCTCCTAAGGAAGGACAAAATAAAAGTGTTGAATTAAAAATGTAAGTAAGGTAAAATTGATAATAAACCAAATTTGTAAGTAAAATATGGATTTGAAGAGTGAAATTGAAGATAAAAATGACAACAAAAATCCAATTTTTGAAGCATGTGGGCAATGTTGGGTGGTCTGTTATATACTCTTGATCTATTGAAATCTTGAAAAGTGCCCTAGATAAAAAAAAAAAAAAAACCAGCCCGAAATATGGATTTTGGTATCATATTTATAGGGTTAGGGTTGCTAAATTCAAACCCAAGGCTAAGTGAAGTTCATTGGGAGTTAGTTCGGAGTTCATTTTTAGTAAGTTTGACCATACGAACTGGGCAATGTGAGTTCCATAAGGAGTAACATTAATGTTGTCATTAGTGTCACTGTCACTTGTACTTAGTAAAATTTTTCCAATTCTATCTAGTATCAAGTATTACGCCTCCACGACCTTGTTTGACGTTTTTGAATGTTGATTGGGAGTATTAAGGATGGCATTTTGTAGGTTCCAAAGTTGGTTATGTTAACACAAACATTGGTGTTGGTATTAGTGTTACCAATACTTGGTTAAAATCTCATAGGTTTGAGTCCTAGTGATTCCATTTGAAACTTGAACTAATGTTGAATGCTACCAAGATGATGCTAAGGAGCTTGTTAGGCCAAGGAATGCTATTGAATGCTAATTTAAAGGGTGATAAGTTGCAAAATATGAATCCCCTAAGTGATGATACTAGCATAGTGTTAGCATTAGTAATGTTACTACTTAGTGATTTTTTTTTACATTTTATTAAATTATAATTTGGAACTTCCGAAATCATATGCGTTGTCATAATTAATGTTAAATGCTGTGAAGGCAATGCTAAGAAGCCTGATATTCCAAGGGATGATGTCAAATGGTGAGCCTAAAGATCAAGGCTATCATTTTTCAACCTCTAAGAGTGCTCATGTTGATATTAACATTGACGTTAGCATTAGTGTTAGCTCCATAGAAAAATTTTCATTCCAAGATCCTAAAGTCAATGTGCCAAAACACCAAAATTTTAATCCTAGTATGTGTTGGCACATTTGGGCCATTTAATGGAGCAGAATTTATGAAATATATTCCATTCTTCTTTTTGTGAATGTGTTATGCTATCTTTTAAGGAACAAGCTTTGTCTGTAATTGCAATCACAATCCGTAGAAGATGATGGAATTTGAGGATAAAGAAGATAAAAACCTGCAAGATTTGCTTTACTGGGAAAGCTAAGGCTATTGCCCATGACGATTACTAGGAGGATAGCGACGCTGAGGCTACCAAATACCGTGGGCGATGGGTTATTAATCATGAAGATAAAACGCAACACGATTTGGTTTACTGGGAATCCAAGGCCAATGCTGATGCTGCAACACGCCCAGATGATGTTTACTTTGACAATCCGTTGTGGTATCTATATCACAAGTTAAGGAACTGCTTGCAATGATTGGCTTAAGGAACTGCTTGCAATGATTGGCTAAAGAAAGCAGTAGCAGGATCAAAATTGTGGTGACAATAAGAAACATGGAGTACGCAACGGAGGAGTGCAAGTCTGTCCTCATCGAAGACTGTATTTACACGTACATCATGAAACTTATTCAGGAAGAACAGGAAGAGGAGCCTCTTACTGAAGATGACGGTCTTAACAATTATAAAGAAAAGTATGTGAAGATTTTGAGATCAAGTATGGGTGATGATGTTTGGCAAACGCTACAATTGTCTGGCTGCAGTTCCTCCGTTGTTAGTGTTGGAAAAAACTAACTGAAGCGGTAGATTACAGCAATGAACTATTGTCTCGCTGCAGTTCCTCCGTTGTTAGTGTTGGAAAAAACTAACTGAAGCGGTAGATTACAGCAATGAACTAGCAGTTGCTAATTCATGAACTGCACTTTCCGTTTCTATTGTGGATAGTTTAGTGAATTTTCCTTGAAGATAACATAAGACTTCTAAAAGTTCCATTTCAGTTAATTTTTGATGTTTCCAATTTTGTAACCCGGGTGTGGATCCGTCATAAATCGTCAGAGTTAAGAGTTCTCCCATTGCATGAGAGAGAGGCTTCTTCTTGTTCTCTCCTTGTGATGAAGAGAGAAGCTTGATATTTCCGTTGTTGATAATAAGATTTTTCTGCAATTACCTGTCGTCCAACTGCTCTTTATTTTCATCTCATTTCATTTCATATTTTGCTGCTAGATCTGCTAACAGTTAGTACTGAGCAAAGGATCAATGCTAATGCAGATATAGCAGCAAGTTAATCTGTGAGTGAGTGCATACGAGGGTGGCTCCTCCTTGTTGGTAAATTCATTGCGACTCGGCCATGTGCCATATCTGCAATGTAACAATCATTGTCCATTGTTTGCACTGAAACTGAAATTGTTGATGGAAATGGCAAATGGCAGAGACTCGCCAGGGGGGATTATGTGTCAAAGAGGCTCCGTGATAGAGAGCGAGTCCGTGCGTGAGCAAGATAGCGGCCTTTTAAGGATGTGCCTTTGATAGTGCTCGAGGGTTTAGACTTTAGATAGATTTCACAAAAGCTTGCAGTGTTCCATGCTGTGTACCCACTTGTTCTCCCATGGCTTCCAGGTCGAGCAATGGCGATTTCCGGATCGTACCACTACTGTAGGAAAAATAAGCTATGCTTATCTCTCTTTCCACCAGCACATCATGGATGACAATTCCATTCATCTGCTTTTCAGTGCCAATCTTTGGGAGAAAAGGCATACTCTGGCATTGTATTTTCTGCTGCTAAAGGCCTGGATGTTGACTGGTGCAAGGCTTCTTATGAAGGGTTGCCAGATGCAGACCTTGCAGAGAAAGTAGCTGAACGTGGCGGTTATGGTGGAGAAAGATACGATCAGGTTCAGTCTTAGAAGACAGTCACGAAAATTTACAAAAATTTAGCAAATCAAACATGGAAGATCGCTGATGCATCGTTGCCAATAAATGATATACATGAAATTTTGAAGGAGATTTCCGTGAAATACATAAAAAATTACCAGAGAGACAACGCATGGTCATCTCTAGACTTTTAAAGCATTCTCCGAAATTTGCGGTTCTGGATGAGTGCACTTTAGTCAGGTTTATAGGAGGCAGAAATAGTTGTTCGATTGCGGTTTTGTTCAATACCTGAATTTGATGGGAACGACCATCGGTTATACAATTAGTGCTTCTGTTAGCATGGTGGCAGTTGAAAGATCTAATTGAAAGATGTTAAGCTGTGCTGCTGCTAACTGTCCAAGAACCAATTTTTTGCTCGGATTTTTCACCATGAAGGTCTTTTACTCCGATTTTTCACCATAAAGGTTTTCCATAGGGTCACTCTTTGTCTTTTTAATTTCTACAGTTTTTTAAAAAAAATTTAATACTAGATTAGTGCAAGTGACTGGGAATAACATACTTAACATTAGAGAGCTCACTATAAGGTATGATGGCTTAAAAGACGATGCATGGTTAAATGATTTTATGAAAATGAAATCGTTGAGAGTGTTGGTGTTGCATGAGGAGTTGTGAAACGACCATCCATGCCTCGGGTGGTGAACATGTTGGCCCATGATTCACCCACTGTCATAGTTTGACGTTCCCAGTCCATCTTACATTGTAGATTTCATGAATGCCTTCAAAGGCAGCCGTGTTGTTCATGATAAATTTGCAATGGCACCTTCGCAGATCATTTGTACGGCTCCAGAAAAGTAGAGATGAAGCTGAGGTGGCACGACAGAATGCGGATTGCTCTTCAAATTGCAAAAGCATTGGCATTTCTGCATTGCATGAATCCGCCTCTGCTGCACAGGGATGTGAAATCATCCAACATATTGCTGGACAGTCACATGGATGCTAAAGTTGCTGACTTAGAATTTGCAGAGTCATTGGCGCCAAAGCTACCCATGTAACCACGACTCCAAGGGGGACTCTAGTGTACCTTGATTCTCACTACTTCCAGTGCTTTCGGCTTACATGTGAATCCGATGTTTACAGTTTCAGCGTTGTACTACTGGAGATTGTGTCGGGTTTGAAAGCGGTGGATTCGAGTCGAAGCCCTGAGCAAGTTAATTTGGTGGCCTTTGCAAAATCTAAGTATCTCAGCAGAGGTTACTCTGCGCTGGAGGATGTGATGGATCCTCGTATCGTCGGCACGAAAATGGAAATGCAGAAAGATTGTGAGATCAAAAAATGGTGATGCAGGTTGCTTTGTTGGCCAGTAAATGTGTTACATCTGCTACAGATCAGAGACCTTAAATGACACAAGTCGCAAATTTTCTCCGCCAATTGTGGATTTGCTGAGATCAAAATTCGCTGGAATCTTTGGTGTCCATCCTGTGTTTCACCATAGACGGAGGAGCGATGTCCGAGGACAATCTAACTTCTTCCAACGCAACCTGGGGACCAAGTTGTCCAACACATGTTGATGAACACAGTGCTTCAGAACTAGATTTTATTTAATTTCAGGTGGAAGGATTTTAATGGCTTTTTTTTTTTTAAAAACACAGTTATTATTTAAAAAGAAAAAGAATTTATAGAACAATTATTCAATGTCCTATAGCCTTTAATGTCGATGGTAGTTATCGATGGTAGTTGTAACTAAATTCCTATAGTGGTTGTAACTAATTTTAATTTTCCATAATGTTTGTAACTACCAAGAAAGCCACTACAAAAAGGGCTTCAAGGGTTAAAAAAAGAAGGGGAGAAAATAATAAGACATATTGAAGATTATTTGTAAAAATGGTTTGCTAATTGCAACATCAATTCAGCTACTTTTAAACAATTCTATGAGTTATTTTTCTTCTTTTTTTGTCTTAGTTCTAATTGCTCTTATAGCTTTAATTTTTTGCATGTCTAGATTTCTATTGGTTACCCATATAAGAGCATATATTTTTCTTTGAAAAGCATCTTGAGCAATTTAATAGTAATGTCTTTATAAAATTGCTTGTTTGAGTTTAGTCTAGAAAATCTTTGATATTTTGAGCTGACTTAAAATAGCTTTAATTTTAAAGTTTTTTCTCATGTTCAATCTTGAAATTGTTAAACCTTTTCTTATAGCTCTATTTTTTTTGCAATTCTTTACATCTATTAACTAGCCATATGTTAGCTTGTATTTTCCTTTTACAAAGCATTTTGGGTAGTTCTATAGGAGTGTCTTTTATGAAATTATGTGTTGAGCTCAAAGGGTTTGTATAATTTCTAACACCTTGGGTTGAATTGGAATAGCTTTATTTTAAAGTGTTTCAACATGTTCATTTTATCTCACTTAAATGTTTGAGATTTCACATAAATATGCCTTCTCTCTTCTTTTCATTTAAAATCCATTGAATCTTGCTCTATCTCTATTTTTCTTGCAAACTTTTCTCTTTGGGAAAAACTAGGAATAGATTTTTACAAAATTGTGCTTAAGCATTATGGGAAATTTTATATGTTTCAAGTAATGTACCATAGAGACTGTATAGACTAAGTGACTTGACAAAATAGAAGTTTTTAATGATGCACAGTATTTAACAAAGTTAGTTGAATTTTTGATATAATAGCCAATTACAGTTTGATACACAAACTTGATCATTTTAACATTTTTAATAGTAAAGACACATTTATGCTTAGTTTGCTCTATTACCATTGAGTTTATTTGGAGGTATTTAGGCTTTGGTGTTTTTAGAGAGTAGCAAACACCTAAACTCAAGTTTGAAAGAACATCTTCATTTTTAGTGATTCTAGTCACAAGACCGAAGAAAACATTGGTGGTCCTAAATGGTCACCAATAGTTCTTTGTGGTGCTAAAGGGAGGACAAGAAAATTAGCTATTATTTTGAGTTAATGACTACGCAAATTGACACCTCTAAAGATTCTGAAAGTTCTAAAGAATTTTCTAATTATAAGATCTATCATTCATTGGAGGAATAATAGAAAAAGATTTTTGATTTTAGAATAAGTAGTGGAGTAAAAACTAGAAGGACAAGGAGTTCACCTCTTTTGTCTGGTTTATCAGTCTTTAGGGGAAGGTCAAAGAAATGTAAGAGTTCAACCATCAAAAGGAATCCTAATAGGATGGTGATCTCACAACCAGTGAATCCTTAGCAAGGACTTACATCATTAAGGTTTCAAAATTACAACGATATTCCTAAAGTAGTTTACAAATATTTACTTAAGCCTTTTATTCTTGAAAAAGCTTACTTGCTTGAAGAATGCCTCCACCTATTTGAGTTAGCTTTAGCACATGCAAATATTCAGCACCAACACCAAGCTTGTAGGTTGTTTGTAGCAAATTTAAAGGATATGGCTCAAATTTGGTACTCAAACTTGCCAAGGAACAATATTACAAGTTGGAATGATATGAAAAGCCTTTTCTTGGTTCAGTTTGGCAATTAATTGGATTAATAGCAATTGTACTATGGGCTAGTACAAGTTAAGCAAGGAGTTAAAGAGTCAATTAGAGATTTTAACATTAAATTTCAATAAATTTATGGGCTCTTTTAAAGATAGTATAGACCATTAGATGAAATGCTTAGAGACACTTATCTTAAGGATGCGAATCCCAATATTTCAATCTAGTTAAGGAGAACTCCAAATTTGATAACACTAAATGATTACTTTAGTGAAGTTATACAGTTAACAAAATAGTTGAACTTAAACAATGAAGAAATTATCACATCTCAAAAAAAGGAAGAGAAAATTATAATCCCTATGCAAAATAGATCAAGAGTTAGAAAGCAAAGAATTTGAAAAAGGACAATTAATGAGAGACTTGTCTAACAAAGTAGCGAAACTAGAAAAAGCTTTGGCAAAAGTTAAAATAAAGGAGGAAAAGAAAAATAAAAAACATAAGCATCATGATACTAAGTAAACGATGAGGACAAGAGTGATGTTGTTGTGTCCAACTTCATTGATATTGAATCTAATAATGAGTTGTCTAGTGTTCATTACGTAAGCAAATCTTCTAAGAATGGATCTAATGATATCTCTTCTCTATTAAGTTCTGAAGATGATATATTGTCAAATAAAGAGTGTAATAACAATGAAGAAAATCGATATACTTCATGATGAAAAGAAAAATTAACCACTTCTAGGCCTTCAAACATCATTTTTAACACATTTACTAAGAGGAAAGTTTTTGAACCAAGTGGAAGAAAAAAATAAAAATAAAGAAGATCAGATAGAGCAAAGTACTTAAAAGCAGACTTTTAATAAGTGTGTGAAGAAATCAGGCTTTTATGGAGAGGGAAAATATAATCTAATTGAGGATCTTAAACACATCAAGGCCAACATTAGTATATATCAATTGTTACAGATAGAAGATTAGCAAAGGAAAGCTTTAGAGCTTATTAAAGCAAAAAGGGGAGTTGGAGAGTCAGAGTTAAGTTATGTGTCTAACATTGATAAGACAACAAAACTAGCTATAATTGTACTCTTGATAAAGAAGCTCCTCCTTTTCTTTTGACAATGAAGTGAAAGGATAAATATTTGCACAATTATCTGGTTGATTTTGAAGCTACATCTACTATCATGTCGTTATCTATATGCAAAAAATTTGGTTTAACTCTTAAACAATTGAATAAAAGATTATTCAAGTGGACAAAAGTAAAGTAAAGATTGTGGGTTATCTACCCAATTTTCTATTAGAAATCTCTGTTGAAGCCTGTATAAAAAGTAGACTAACTATTCAAGTAGCAAATATCCCAGATTCATAATCTTTTGTTGAGTAGAAGTTGGAGTAAAAATTTCTTAGGTTACATATTAACAAATTACTCACATATGTGGCTACCTTGGAAAGTAGAACCAAATCAAATATACATATATAGTGAACCTTTGATGATTGAAAACATTACTTTGAATGGGAAAAACAAAGTTGTTGAAACACAAGATTTTGAATCCAAAATCTACACACTTCAAGAAGTTTATAACTTGGAAAAAAAGAAATCTCAAGATAAGAAGTGGGAGTTATACTTTGATGGTTCTTGTAACTCCAAAGGTGTAGGAGTTGCAGTAGTTCTAGTAAAAGATGATTTTCCAAAAATTTTATAGGCAGTTCACCTATCTTTTTCTTGCACTAATAACAAGGCTAAATATGAATCTTTGAGTATTGGAATTAAAACAACATTGGAAAAAGAGATCAAGCTAATCACAATAAAAGGAGATTCAAGACTAGTTTGTGAACATATTAAAGGCAATTATGTGGTAAAAAGATCATTCTTACGACCTTATAAACAACTTTGTAAAATACTAGACCAATTTCATCATTATAAAATAGAACATATATGTAGGGAAGATAATCACTTAGCAGATGATTTAGCAAAGGTAGCTTCAACATTAGATTTAAAAAGGATAGAGAATTATGAAGGGGTAGTATTTGAGAAGGAACATTAGTCATAAGTACTAGATTACATTAAACATTTACAAGTATTTAAAGATGATGATCAATTGCTCAGGTTCCTAAAGAATAAGCAAGAATTCGAAAATAAAATCATTCCTAAAACAACATTAAGATTTAAGTCAAATTTCATTCCCAAAAAAGTGATTGATTATGAGCATGATTTTACCAAAAATCTGTTTATAGGAAAAGATATATAGAATCTAGATGATCAAGCTTATGAAATAGTAAATGTCAAATATATTGAGAAACCAAAGATTCTAAACATTACAAAGGAAAAGAATTTAGTTTTCAAGCAAAATTTATTATTATTGTTGAAAAATAATTTAGGAAATTTTACTTGGTCTTATGAATACCTTAAGGCTTTTAGACTAAATGTGATGACACGTAAAATTCCTTTGGTAAACGGTTGTAAGATAGTTAAATAAAAGCAAAGGAAATTCAATCATTGTTTGAACCAGCTATGGAAGTTGAGATCAAGAAGTTATTATAAGCTCAAATCATATACCCAGTTTGATATTGAACATGGCTTGCTAATCTTGTCCCAGTAAGGAATACGAACGGTGATATCAGGCTTTGTGTGAATTTTAGCAATTTGAATGAAGCCTCTAAAAAGGATAAATACTCATTTCCTAGAATTGATGAGATGTTTATCAAAGTATTAGGGTGTCAAGCATATTCTTTCATGGATGGTTTGTCAGGCTATAATCAGATTATTGTAGATAAGGGTGATATGTATAAAATAAGATTCATCACCAAGTGGGGGACCTTTGCTTACAAAAGAATGCCATTTGGATTATCAAATGTAGAAGCTACTTTCTAAAAAGCTATGGATTTGGCTCTTAAAGATTTAATAGGCAAATTTGTTTTGATTTATTTGCATGATATTATTATCTATTGAAAGAGAAAGGAAGATCATATCAACCTTCAACAAATTTTTTATAGATGTCGTGAATATGGTATTTCATTAAATCCTAAGAAATGTATCTTTGGGATTAAATCTAAAAGCTTGTTAGTTAGGTAATCTGTTAAAAAGGAATTATTATAGATGACTCACAAATTCAAGGTGTACAAAATATTGAGCATCTAACAAATAAAAAGTCTCTTAGATCTTTCTTTGGAAAGATAAATTTCATTAAGAAATTTATTCTAGGACTCACTAAAATTATTAAATCTTTAATGCATATCCTTAAGAAAGATATCTCGGTAAGGAAAACACTAGAATTAGAGAAAGCCCTAGCAGAAATTAAAAGGGCTATTCAAGAAGCTCCATACTTGGTAAAACCAAAATTAAAGAAAGATTTGTGGTTGTATGCTTTTGCCTCACATGATTCAATTGCTACCATTTTAACTGAAAGAGACAAAGGTCAAGATGATCCAATTGGATTTTTTGGGTATCAATTGAAAGGTTTTGAGCTAAATTATTTTGATTTAGAGAAACAAGCATTCGTAGTTATTAAATCACTTCTACATTTCAAATATTACTTGGAAAGCTCGTTAGTTTATATTATGTTAATAGAGCCTATGGTTAAGCAATTCTTGGCTCAAAATGAAATTGGATTGAAAAGAGGAAAGGGGCTTATAAAGATTCAAGTTTTTAGATTTTGATTGGAAGTATCTAAAATTATTAAAGGAATGGGATTAGGTAAATTAATGACTAAAGAAGCTGAAATATGTATGTTAAGGATTCACGAAGGAAATTGGTATGAGGAAATTTTAGAATTTCTTACTACAAGAAAGGTTCCAAATAATTTTATTGCAAGTTAGAAAAGAGTTTTTTTAAAAAAGGTAAATAAATTTATGATTAAAGATGGGATTTCCTATAGAAAGGACTTTAGAGAAGTTTTGTTGGAATGTGTTAATAATGACCAAATTGATCCTATTCTAGAACAATTTCATGATCATGCAAATTTGGTTTATGAATCTCCTGAGTCAACCATGCAACATATACTTTGCTATGGTTTTTCTTAGTCTAGCATGTACGAAGATATTAGCTTGAAGATTCAAAGATGTTATAAATGTTAAATTTATGGATCAAAAATTAAAAATGCTAGAGCTCCTTTAAAATTAGTGATTGCAAATAGGCCATTTCAAAAGTGGGGCTTAGATGTTATTGACACAATTACTCCTGCAAAGGTTAGATGTAAATTTATTCTTACAACTATTGACTATTTTACTAAATGGTGTGAAGCAAGAGCTTTAAGGAATAGTTTAGCATCAGATGTAATTAAGTTCTTAGAAGATCATATTCTAAATCACTTTGGTATGCCTGAAGTTTGGATATTTGACAACAGACCTACTTTTTAATTTGAAGAGTTTATAAAATGGGCATTGAAGAAATCTATTTTTCTATTTTCTTCTTCTAATTATTATCTTTAGGGGAATGACTTAACTGAATCTATAAAAAAAAAAAGCTTATTTCCTTTATCTTTAGGGGAATGATTTAGCTGAATCTATTAAGAAAAAAAGCTTATTTCCTATATCAAAAGATCAATGAAGGGGAATTTAGGAAATTGGATCAATTACTTGCACTCTACATTGTGGACTAACCATCTTAGATTTAAAAAGGCTATTGCAATGTCAGCTTATAATTTGGCTTATGGTTTGCCCGCAAGAGTTATAAATAACATTATAAGCTTAGCTTTAGATGTTGTGCAAAAATATAATGAAAAAATAGATAAGGATATAGTTTTATAACCTTGCTTTTTAAAAGAGAAGCTAAAATAGATGAAGCTAAAAATAATTTATTAAAAAGTGCTTCTCAAATTAAGAGATGGTTCAATAAAAAGGCTATAAAAAGAGCTTTTAGGATTGGTGATCTTGTTTTATTATAAAATATGAGAAAGAAAAATAGTAATGGTAAATTTTTAGCAAAATGGATGGGACCTTTTCAAATAAAAAAATGAGTGTTAGAAGACACATACAAGGTGTCCATATTATTAAGTGGAGTAGAATTGAAGCTTTTGTTCAATGCCCTTTGATGAAGAGTATTTTATCTAGCTTTGATATCGGATACCTGATATCCAGGCCCATGAAGCAATGTCGGATATTCGATATCATGGGATGTGTGTCAGCCTATAAATATAACACATGGACACACAGTTTGGACATAAGTTTTGTTATAGTAGAGTAGAGCTCTTGTAGTTTTCTTACTCTAGAGTTAGAATAGTTTCCAAATAGGATTCATTAAGTGTATAGATCTTTATTTGAGCACTATTGTACTTGAGCATAGAAGTGTGTGCGGTAATAAAGATGAGCTTTTTGATAAACCTTGTAGCTCCTTGGCTAGATTAAATATTTTATTTATGAATTTAATGTTTTATGCAAATTTATTTAATGCTTCTAAGTAATTAAGCCAAGTTAAGTTAGCTAAGTTAAATAGCAATTAATTAAGCACATAAGTATGACCACTTCAAGCATGTGCATGACACTTGGTAATCCTTGCAACACTTAACATTTTGTAACCTAGTAGCATTATACGTGTTTAGGATGTGTATAGAAAGTGGGATTAGATACTTATGTTAGGATTAGTTAGATATTAATGAGGTGGTTAGATTAAATTAGCCATTAAATTACTTCATTCCTTTATTTTAAGCACCTAGAACATAAACATGAAAAATGAAAAATCATATGCCTCAGTTGCACTTAACTACACCTTTGTATTTCACAAGTGTAAATGAGAAGACAATGATTATAATGATTAGGTTTCACTTCTTAGAACTAGTGTCCCTAGAGACTTAAGGTTTATGGAATTTGATTGGATCATGCGTGAACGCTTGTGAGTTGTATGGTTGAGCATAGGAGTACTAGTCTCTTAGCATTGGCATCATTGCTAGGGACCTTTAGTTTGTTACGTGCACCATCTAGGATTTAGTGAACAATTATTTAACATCATTGGAATGAATCCTAAAGTCATATTATACATAAAAAAAACTACAACAATTATAAGAAAGCACATTGTATTTCTTGTCTTCTAATACAAGATGTCTTCTTTTCACAAGAGTGATTCTCTATCCAAGTCTGACAAAGTAAATCAGTAGGTGCCCCAACAATATAGAGTGGTATATACTCATATTGATGAGCATGTACCCAATTTCACCTTCATCCTACACTAGGACGAACAATTATGGTGGCGAGACATGGAAGGCAACATTGTGTTACCGCTTGATCAATCCATTTCTATGATGCTCCATCAAACTCTTATGTAGTTGGGCATCCAAGGGCTTCATGCTGAATATGTTGTGTAGGATAGTAACACTAGGGATTATCATCCCATTGATGCACAATGTTTGAAAGATTGATAGTTAGACAAACGTTACGAATTTGCAAAGGGAAAGTGGTCCAATGATTCTCATTCTTGATGTACTAAAAAGATTATGAAAAAAAATTCTCTGGGGGTTTTCCCTATAGAGAGAATCCTCTCTTTGACTTCGATGAAGGAGGTCAAAACTAGAACTTGTAGTCCATGATACATAATCCTAGTTTTGGCAAAAACAGATCCCATGACAAAGGTGGATCCAAGGAGGAGAGTCATGGTAGGGATGTAGACAAGCAACATGATCATAATTGTGGCTGCAACCACAAAAGAGGGGGTGGAAGGCATCTTGATGATGCTAGTCCTTGTTCCTTTTCACCTTTGTCATCGTCATCTTCCTCTTCTGGTTCCAAATGCAATCACAAGAGATGAAATTATATGGAGGTGACCAATGAGATTGAGACGATCATAGGGACCATCAAGCAAGTTAAGATCTGGGGTGTAGGCATTCAAGAGAGGCTCTTTGCCATGAACGAAGGGGTAGCAAAGGGCATCATAAGAACTATGGCCACCATAGGGGCCATGGTTATGATGAGCCTTTGCTTGTTACCTGAGGCATGCTAAACATCGCAGAGGCAGTGAGAATTACTATAATGCACATAAAGGATAGTCATATCAAGGGGCTAGACATGAATAATATCCCAAATTTTGATGGGGGATATAACTCAAATTCGTAGAACCATCTTCAAGCCTTTCATGATGTATGTGCCTTGCAAAATGTGGAGAACGATTAACAAAAGCTTAAGCTATTCCCAAGGAAACTCATTAAGGAAGTAGAGAGTTGGTACTAGTCCCTAAAACCAAAATTCATCAGACGATGGAGTACAATGCTTGAACTATTCAATGAGAAATATCAGATGTACTCACGAGTGTCCAACTTGAGAAGGCAGGTTCAAAGATGGAATTAAGGGATGCATGAATCCTTGGACATAGCCATGGGCCAATACTATTCTTTGTTACATAGGTGTCTTGGCCATAGTTACTATTAATAGGAACAACTTCGTCATATCATAGATGGGCTCCGATCAGAAACTATAAGAACTCTTGTAGTCTATGCCCAAGGGTGATTGTCAGAACTAAGAGCCCATCAGATTCAAAGGCTGATTGAGTAGGTAGAAAAGGAAGAAGGTGAGTTGAGAAAATGAGAAAGTGTAAAAGAATATAATAGGGGTCCTTCCATTAGAAAGAGGGAGGTATGTTTTGTGACAGTGAAGAGGAGTCACCACTTGATGAGGTGATGAACAGAATGATCTTGTCAATCCAACTATCCATGTCTAAAATTTCAGCCAAGGTAAATAAAATGTGGGATTCATTGGATGAAAAATTCCAAATTACTCTAAAAATCACAGAGGAATCAAGAGAGCAAAGTAGTGATAGTGACCACAGGAGGTGAAAAGAAGCTGAATGTGCCTATTAAAGGGGTAAGGGCCAAGCTATTGCAGTAGAAGAGGTTGTGGAGACAGAATCAGATGATGATGGTGGGTGTGACATCTACCATTATGAACATCCTAAGGGATGTTGGCCCATTGTGTCACATTTGTAAGAATCTAGGGTGTATGTTTTGAATCCTAGATTGGCAAGAAAGCAAGCACCTAGAAGATTGTCTTATCCTTAAGGCAATTTTGGGTAGTTCCACCAAAAACAAACCTATTATCCAAGTGAAACCCCATCACAATGATATGAGTAGTACTAGTAATGGCAACACCCATAGTAGTGGAGGATGCCACCACCAAGGCACTAGTACCCTTACAGGCAACTAGATCCATATGGGTACTATGTTCAACAACCCATTTCTTTGTGTAACTCTTCTAGTCAGGCCACCTTCCAACATCACTAATACCCTCCAGAGTATTACAGAACTCATTCTCCATCTATTAGAGGGGAAATCCCACATTCATATTACCTTTCTCATCCTTTTGCAAATGTTCTTCCACCTTCAACTTAGTTATTTCCTACTCCATCAATGCAGAGAGAAATTCCACATCAAGCACAACAACATAATGCAATGAGGGTTGTTAACTTACAGCTAGCTCCTCAGTTGGGTGGTTCAAAAACTAGATTGTAAAAGAGACCTTTCTTCCAATGCAATAGCCCAACTAAATCCTCACATACACCTACGGCTGGTAACCTTGCTTCTCCATATCCCTTTTCATCTAATTCATTCAAGTCCTCTTCAAACTAAACACCTCCCAAAGTGCATACCATTATGTTAACTGATGCGATAACCAATTGGATTAAGGGTAACCACGTTCCCAAGAAATTATCTAATCCTAGAAGTCCTCTTATTTACCTTCAAATCACTAGGAATGAGCTTTGCAAGGCTCTTTTGGATTTAGGTTCTAGTGTTAGTTTGATTTCCCATGAGATGTATAAGGCCTGGAACCTACCTCCACTCAAGAAGAGCAACATTGAACTCAAGTTGGTTAATCAGTTTGTCACTATTCCCTTAGGACTAGTGGAGGACATTGTGATCATTGTTTGTGGGTGGTCTTACTTTGCTAATTTCCTGGTGATCCAAGTGAACAAGTATAAGGATGACTTCCCAATCATCATGGGAAGGACTTGGCTAAGCACTACTGATATACAATTAGGAATTCGAGATCTTTCCCTCAAAATATCTAAAGAAAATGTATTCAGAAAGATCGACAGAAAGAAAGTTCTATGCATTGCGTACAGTGATACAAGGTGCAACTGTGTGTAAAAACTATGGGCTGTTAACTGTGTATCTATCAAAGCATGCAGGCAATGTGCTAACATATTTGAAATTCAAAGGTGCTTGTATGTAGAAACCATAAAATAGGAGGGCACCTAGTGGCTGACAGCTAATCTGGAAAGCAACACACTTTGCATGGAACTTGCTAATATCCTAACATGTGCCTACATAGAAGGCATGGATAAACTAGAGTAAGTTCATCACCAACTCTCTAATAATGCAAATAATGATACCTATTGGGGAGAGTTGGAAATTCCTGAAAATTTTAAACAAGAGCCTCTTGAGTTAAAAACTCAACCTGTCAGTATGGAATATGCATTTTTGAGAAATGAAAAGTCGGTAATAATCAATCAATATTTTGCTTCTGAATAGAAATAGATGCTACTAAATGTGATTAAAAAATGGCCAATAGCCTTTGCTTGGTCATATCCTAAACTCACAAGGATTGATCCTAGGATATGCCAACTTCGTATCTACACTGATTTGACCATGAAGCCAAAGAAGTAGCCACAACGACGGTTAAATCCCAAATTGAAGTATATCATTAAAGCAAAAATCAAAAAACTCTTCAAGGCAGGGTTTATCTATCTCATTATAGATGGTGAGTGGGTTAGTTCAGTCATGATTGTGCCAAAGAAAGATGGCATGTGGCGAGTCTGCATTGATTCTTGGCTATTGAATATGGTAACATTTAAAGATCACTTTCCATTGCCATTTATGGATCAGTTGTTGGACACTATATCTGGGCATTTCTATTATAGTTTTCTAGATGGTTATAGTGGCTATAACCAAATCTAGATCACACTAGAGGATCATGCCAAAACAACATTTACGAGTCCCTAGGGAACTTTTGCATATTGAAAGATGTCTTTTGGTTTGTGCAATGCTCCTACAACATTCCAACGATTGGTCTTGAGCATTTTTCAACAACAAATTGGTTGTGGGGTAGAAGTCTTCATGGATGAATTCTCCACCTATGGGACTACATTTGAGCAAGCCTTGGACTATCTTGAGCAAGTACTCAAAATATGTGTGAAGACCAATCTTCAGCTTAATTGGTAGAAGAGTTATTTGATGGTCTAGAAGGGCATTGTATTGGGGCATAGAATCTCATAAGAAGGGGTTGAGGTTGACCTCAAAAAGGTAAGGATCATCCAAGGAATTACACGTCAACCAGAAACTATAAAAGATGTTTGGTCATTCCTTGGACACACTGGTTACTACTGGTGATTCATAGAGAATTTCTCTAAGATTGTAAAACCATTGGTTGAGCTAACAAAGAAAGATGCTCCATTTGTTTGGACCAAGGAATGTGAAAAATCATTCCAATCCCAAAAGGAGAAACTTGTAGAAACTCCAATTCTACAAGCACTTGACTGGTCCAGACCATTTCACATCATGACAGATGCATCAAATTATGCCTTGGGGGCTCTGCTTACATAGTTGGATGCCAAGAAATGTCTATATTACATCCATTGTGCAAGTTAAAGAATTGTGGATGCATAGCTAAACTACACCACCATAGAAAAGGAATTGATGGCAGTGGTGTTTGCCTTAGAGAAATGCAAGCAGTATGTGCTTGGATACAAAATATTTGTGCACATAGACCATAGTACAATTCACTTCTTGATGAACAAGCTAAAGATGAGCCCCTATTTCATATTGTGGCTAGTGATATTGCAAAAATTTGATCCGACAATGGTAGATCGAAAGGGAACTGAGAATGTGGTTGTTGACCACTTGTCTCAATTACGATGGGACAACAAAGAGGAGGAAAGCCCATTGTCTGATCAGTTTCCTAATGAACTCCTTTTTACTAGGGCTATAACTAAATAATTGCCCACTAAGCCTAAATGGTATGATGGCATTCTTACCTATCTTCTTACTCAAGAGATGCCATAAGAGTTGGACCACTAGAAAAAATAATAATTTCCTCACTAGGTGAAATGCTTCGTAGAGATCAATAGGCACCTTTGCAAGGTATGGGTTGATGGCCTGGTTTTTTGGTGTATCCTTGACACTGATCAACTATGCATTCTCTAGGACACCCTTGAGCATCTAATGAGTCATGTTTTGCCTAGCCTTGATGTCGAAGCCTTGACATCAAAGCCTTGTATTAGTGCCTTGACGTTGGAGACCCGACATCAGGTACCCAACGTTGCGTATGTGACACCAGAGCTAGGACACGATGCTAGATACCTAATGTCATGGGGTGTACTCTGATCTATAAATATAGAACTTGGGCTCACAATTTCCACATAGTTTTTTAGTCAAAGTATCAGAGCTCTTGTAGTTTGTTTTCTCCAGAGTTAGAATATTCCTAGTGCATGCCCCCAGGGTGATGTTTGTAATCGTACGACACCTTTGTTTGAGTGTGACGTACTTGGACACGTTACATGATTGGCAATAAAGATTGAGATTACTTCCATCATTACAACATCCACTTAGATTAATATTGCTGTTTTAATTATTTAATGATTTTTTAGTTAAACATTTCCATTTATTGTTATTTACTATTCTTGTTGTTAAGCGAAACATGTACGCCTTAATCATGAGTGTTTAAGTGTAATACTTGGTTGCCTAGAGGTGTATTGTTTGGCACAACTAGTGACGTATACTTGGTAAACCCAGAAGTAGATCCATAAAGTCCAAGACATGTATGAATGGTTAAGAGCAGATACCATCATCATAGGCTAATTTAGACTTTATTTTTCATTATGCATTAGTTAATCAATTTATCTCTTTTCGTCACCAAGAGTAGCATAGAATTAGGAAACATCATATGCCTCACTTTAGACTAAACCATGCGTGAAAAAGCTACCACTAGTCCAAGTGGAAAGATAGTGAACTACGATCAAAGCATAACGATCTAGATGCCACAACTAGTCCCATCCATGAAATTTGATCAGATCGTGCATGAATGCTTGTGATTTGTATGGTTGAGCGTAGGGGTACCTAGCTCATCATTGGCATTATTGTCAGAGATGGTGCTAGTTATCTAAATTAGTTATATTATACAAGATTGCTATAAAGGAATTAACAATATATCTTTCAGAAGCTATTGATTCACGCACATCATAAACCACGAACAATGTCTCTCTCACAAAAAAGTGACTATGCATTGTATAGTGGACACATTCATTGGAGAACTAACAAGATATATGATGAAGAAGATTGGAGTGATCAACTTTATGCAAGGGTTTCTTATGACCATGATCACCTTGATGAAACTCAAAGATTACATTCACCTAACGTAGAAAATCTTAGAGAAAATGACATAGGTCCTAAACTAGGGGAGGCCTCACAGCCTAAGTGTTGGCGACCATTTGGGACGCGACCGCCAACGAGTGTCCTTGAACAGGATTTAGGTGCCTGCTGGTCTCTGGCTACACCAAGGCCCAGATACCTCCAAATAACTCAGTAGTTAATGTGAGTATGTGTGTGTGCTGTTGTGGCGTGCGGTTGTATGAAATGTGACAATTTCGTTGTGTGTGAACTACAAATGACTTTACTTTAAAGAGATTCAGCCAACTTTGTCCAGTACTGTGAGTTATTGAAAGTTTCCTATTTTGTTCAACTACCTAGTCTACGCAGTCCTTATAATACCTGCTTGTAACAAGTAAAATTTTGCAAAAACATTTGAGCACAACTCCGCAAATCTACTCCTAATTTTCCCTAGAGAAAGAGGTAGTTCTACAAGAAAACTAGAAATAGAGCAAGATTCAATGGAAATAGACAGAAAAGAAAAGAAAGCAGATTTGTGTGGACCTCAAATATTTAAACAAGGTAAAATGACACGAGTAAACACTTCGCAATAAAGCTATTCCAAATTCAATATCTACGAATTGTTCAAACTTCCAAGGCTCAACCAAGCAATATCTTCAAGACAATCCTACTGTGCTACCAAAAATCGCTGCGTAAACTACCACGTACGAGACTCCACTTTGACTAGACAATAGATGCCAACGATTGCATTCAAACAGAACCTTTAAAAGACTTGACAATTTCTGATTGAAATAACACGGAAAATCACTTTAAAGATAAAGAAGCTATTCTGGTCCCATCAAAATACCAAAGATTTTCTGAACCCTCTTGACTACTAAATTGTTCCACGGCGTGACTACAAACAGAGGCTCTCTTTCAACAACCCAATAGCAGTTCCCAAACGTTGCACAATAACGAAATTTACTACTAAAATGCTCTTAAGGCTTTTATTCACTAGCGCTTCTATGGCAAAATTTTAACAGAAATTTCTATCGGGCAACAATAACAATAAGAGCAATATAAACATCCCAAAATTACTTGCCAAGGATAATACTATCTAAAACACTAGCTAAGCAATTTAAACAAAACAAAAAATGAAATGCATAACTCACAGGACCATGACAAAGAGGCTGAAATCTTTATTCTAGCAAATCATCTTGTAAACCATCTTCTTTACAAATCTTCCAAGTGTGATGATGATGCTCCTTGATGTCTCCCCTCCTTTTTCTCCTTGACCCTTGAAGCCTATTTATAGGATTCCAAGGTAGGTAGGGAAGTTACAATTTACAAATATCTCACCTAACTTCTCTCCCAAGTCACTTGGCCAACCAATTAG
>MNCI01003715.1:220162-244058 GCA_015680685.1 Gnetum montanum
AAAGATACCAAACTTATAAAAGAGTGTCCAATCTGAGGGGACAAATCCAAGAGTGGAAACAAGAATAACATAAACCCTTGGACGTGGCTTTAGATAGATATTATGCCTTACTGAATTGATGCCCAAGCCATGGTTTCTTCAATGAAATAAGGGTGATCCTTGGGATGTATGCACCAGGGAAATTATACAAGCTTTAAGCCCATCAGATCAAAGAGATAATGGAGCGTATGGAAAAAGAAGAAGGAGAGATGTGAAAATGGGAGAATGTTAAGAAATCTTAATGGGACCCAATGCTTGAATCGAAGGAAGTCTAGATTTACTGTAAGGAGAATGAAACTAATCCTGATAAGGTGATCCCAAAACAAACCTTGTTGATACAGGAGTCTATTAATGAATTAGAGGCAAATTTTAATAGGATGTCCAAGTGGGTAAATGATAGCAAAAAAACTCTTGTTGAGATGGTTGTGGAGAAGCTCATGCAATACAAACCAGATGATCACAATCAATAGAGGACACAAAACCAAGACACAGCTAAGAACACTTTTTAGCAAATGAGGAAAGGGGCTGGCGAAAGTGAGGCTAAAGACTCCACCACAGATGAAGATGATAGATGCGACCTATGCATATATGGCCATCTGAAGGGCCAATGCCTCGTATTGTTTCATCGACAGGAGTATTGGACAGGTGCCTTAAATCCAAAATTTGTGCAAAAACACATGCTTGGGAGACTTTCTCTCCCACAAGGTAATTATAGAAAATCCCACAATCGATCATACCATCTTAGGGGGACTTACCACTAGCCTCAACATAGTCATCAACCACAGTGGCAACAACCATAGTCATGGGGAAGGCCACCACCAAATCAGCCATATCCATCGAAACTGCATGGGATATTATGTTCAACACCTTGTTTCTCCAACTAGTTCAGTATCCTTCACTTCTAATCGCCACTACCACTCTCCTGAGTACCATCAACACATGACATCCCCTAAAGGATCACCACCTCCTGCCTCTTACCATCCAACCTACCCTCAATATTCTTATCATCCACCTCCTTATATGCCACCACTAGCAACTCAGGAAGGTTTCTTACTGCAATATCAACAAACAAATGCCCCTTGTGTTGCACATGTGCATAGACATGTCGACATTTGTGGGTTTCAATCATAACATAGGAAACACCCCTTTTGGAGGAAAGGTTGTAAGTTGAAGCAAAGCATGCATGGGCCCATTACATCATTTGAGGTAGCACAAGACCAACCTGGTGCACCACCTTTTTCATCTAAACCAATGTCCTCTGACCATACACAAGGATCACTATTTGTTCGTACTCCAATCCCACATCCAACCAATGAATCCACAAACATGGGAAGATAAATGAATCCATGCATACCTTATCATACTTAAGGATGCAATACTGGGCCAGTCATCCATAATTTTAACATGCCTCATATCTTGACCCACCATACATATAACAATCAAGTGTGTGACAAACAATTTCTCTACCCAGCCACCACACCACCAAAAAACACCTAGTGGCTACGACATGAAAGGTTCCCAACGTTTCATACATGCATGGATCCTATTTATCCACTTATTAATCCTTGTCATGGTTAAATTTTTAGTTGTGGTAGTTATCCCCCATTCTAGTCTTCAAGATTCTTAAGTGTTTTTCATCTTTTTATTTTACAACTTTTTGTTTTACACATTCTTTATTTTACATCTTCTTGTTTTCATATTATTAATATTTTCTAATTTTTTTACACCATTGTTAGTACATTTTCTATTTCTTGAATATTTCACACTTTCTTTTATATTTTCTTTTATTTTTTTTCTAACTTTTTGTTAATAAGTGCTAGGTATAGTGGTAATGCATTGATTAATGGTGGTAAGTACTATTTTTGTTATTTGATTGTTGGTGTATGATTTCTAGCTTTGAATTTCATTACAAATGATTAGGACATGGTTTCTTTTTCATGCAAGAGCTAGTGAGTCCACGACATCCACCCATTCACAAACTCTATGGTTTTCCTTGTTTTGGAAACATGCAGTCTCTTTTTCATTAATAAAACTCTAATAAATTTGTGACTTTGGTAGTTTTCGGAATTAGGAAGGACTCAAAGGTTTGAATAGGGTGTGGCTTCAAGGGAATTCGGTATTCTTTGTGCCTTTCTATTTGCCTGGGTGCATGTGTGTTTTTATGAATTTCTTACTATTCCATGTCCACCAATAAAAGGAAGTTAAATAAGTCCATGCATGATGTGGTTTTCATTAGAAAAAAACAAAAACAAAAACAAAAATGATGAGGATGTAAAGCACATCCCTTGGACAAAATAAATGCATGTGTCTTTGCATGGTGTGGTTTCCATTTCAAAAACACAAAAAAAGGGGAATTCAAAGCACACCCCTTAAATAGAATAAAAAAGCTACAAGCACTGGTTATAGGACTAGAAAGACATGTATCCATGCCTGAAGGTCCCCTCTAACTAAGGCCATTCCTCACTTTCTACTTCTCTTTTCTTCTCTACTAAGGAACACTGGTTGTTTTGTGGGAGTACTCTTGTGTCTCAAGGGGTAGACTGGTCTTAGAATGTTAATGCAAAGTCACTGAACATGGTTGGTTTTGGTCTGGACTAAGGATGGATCCTATTAAGTTATTTAACCACAAAATCCACAAGGGACTTCATGTGATCTTAATTAGGAACTCCATTCCATTCTCTCTCATCTATCTATGCTTTCCATGTCTCACCTCATTGCTGGTTTCATGTTCTTAATTTGATGTCTTAGTTTGATGTGTCAGAATTGTTAGTTAGTTTCTTTTGAGTTTTTGTACTTAACTTTATATAACCATTAATCATCCACAGAGCATAAAGTTATGCAAGGGCATAAAAGGCTTGTGCCTACTTTGGGAAGGACCCACTTGCATATCTTTTTGTTGGGTTAGTTAAGTTTTTTACCCTTAGACACTCTTACAATTAAATTTTTTATTTACCTCATCAATGACATCCAATTGTGCACATCTTCACAACATTTTTCAGTGAACTTTCCTTTTTATTGTTGTGAATTCTTACACCCTCTTCAAATATTTCTTGTGTCAAAATTTTTCAAATTTAATGGACCGCTTATTTATTTGACCTTATTTGTTAGCCTCCCTGCTAACACTACTAAAGAAATTAATCTACCATAATCACAACCTAGTCGAGTGTAAACTTTGATAAGACAAGGCATTTAACCGCTATGTGTTACACATTGCATACTAATTCATGATTCTATTGTGATTGCAATCGAAAGCATGAACTAGAAGTAGGACTATCTTCACCAAGGATGATGTAGCAACACCACATGATGAGGATCATTCATGATCGCTAGATCTCTCCTCTCTTATTCTTTAGTTGCCAAGAGGTGTTGGATGTTAATGTTCTCTAGGGTGTTCACTTCTCTTCTCATGAACACCCAATTTTTTAAAAGTTGTATCTCTATGCACTTGGGCACTTAGAGTCTATTGTTCCATTTGAGTCAGTTTGTATATCAGTTAATAATCCCATACCTACCTAATATTTTGTAAGGAACTTGTTCCTCATTTTGTTTAACTCAAGGACAAGTTTTCATTCAATCGTGGGGGTATGATGAGTCATGTTTTTCCTAGCCTTAATGTTGGAGCCTTGTATTAGTGCCTTGACATTGGGTGCCCAACGTCGCGTACAAGACGTCGAAGCTAGGACGTGACATTGGATACTCGACGTCGTAGAGTGTACTTTGGTCTATAAATATAGGGCTTGGACACATGATTTCCATATAGTTTTTTAGTCAGAGTAGCGGAGCTCTTATAGTTTGTTTTCTCTAGAGTTAGAATATTCCCAGTGCATGCCCCTAGAGTAATGTTTGTAATCGTATGACGCCTTTATTCGAGTGTGATGTACTTGGGCACATTACATGACTGGCAATAAAGATCAAGATTACTTCCATCATTGTAGCATCCACTTACAATAATATTTTTGTTTTAATTATTTAATGCTTTCTTTAGTTAAACATTTCCATTTATTGTTATTTACTATTCTTGTTGTTAAGTAGAATGTGTACACCTTAATCATGAGCGTTTAAGTGTAATACTTGATTGCCCAAAGGTGTATCATTTGGTACAACTAGTGACATACACTTGGTAAACCTAGAAGTAGCTCTGCAAAGCCCAGGACATGATGAACGGTTAAGAGAAAATACCATCGCCATAGGCTAATTTAAAATTTATTTTTCATTATTCATTAGTTAATCAATTTATCTCTTTTCATCACTAGGAGTAGCATACAATTAGAAAACATGATACGCCTCACTTTGGACTAAACTATATGTGAGAAAGATAGCACTAGTGCAACTGAAAAGATAGTGAATTGTGATCAAAGCATAACATTCTAGATGCGACAACTAGTCCCATCCATAGAATTTGATCAGATTGTGCGTGACTGCTTATGATTGATATGGTTGAGTGTAGGGGTACCTTGTCGCTCATCAGGGTCCTTGTGTGGGCCACTATGTTGGAAGACGCATGACCATTAAGATCTTAATGACAAGGTATTATTAGCCAACACTTTTTAGGGATACTCACCAATTTGTCCGTTCTTGTGAACATTGCTAATGTAACAGTGGAATGACTACTTGAATGGAGGAACCTCAGTAGTGAATTCAACCATTGAAACCCTTCAACATATGGGCCATTAACTTTATGGGTTCCATCACAGCCATGTCAAATGAAAAGGTGTACATCATAGTCACAATTGACTATTGTACAAAATGGGTAGAAGTAGCAGCCATCACCAATTGTATATCTTCTACTTCTACTTGGTTTGTACAATAGAATGTTGTAAATAGGTTTGGTGTGCCATGTACATTAATTTCTGATAATGAAACCCACTTTATAGGCACCAACTTTTGGAAGCTCATGTAACGCTTGGGGGTTGAGCATAAATTAATAACACCTTATCATCCCCAAGACAATGGTCAAGCTAAGGTTACAAATAGGAAAATCACTAAGATCTTAATGAGAACAGTTAGCAAATATAGGAGAGACTAGAGCACGAAACTCAATGATGCCCTTTGGCTTATTGCTCCACCTGGAAACTCCTTATATGCTACTCTCCCTATGAGGTGGTGTACGAAAAATTGTCAACTCTTCTTATTCAATCCAAGCTCCGTACATTTTCAACAACATGTAACCTTAACCTTCACTTAAGTCTAGCACAAAAAGAATGATTATTGAATCTCAACCTACTAGATGAAAACCGATTGGTGGCCCTATCATCTAGTGAGTTGCATAAGGCATTCAACAAAAAGTGACATGACCTTAGAATTAGGAAAGTCAAATTTCATCTAGGAGATAAGGTTCCTTTATTGGAACCTCACACATGCACCTCAACGAACTAAGTTCTAGACATTGTGGGAAGGACCTTACATCATTTACGAAACTTTTCCTTCTTGGGCCATGATGATCTATAAACCTAAGAGCCTAGATAAGAAACAATTGGTCAACATACAATAAATCAAAGCTTTCCACAAGCCTAAGCAAGCTAATGTAACAAACATCTCATCAGATAGACAACCACGCTCAATCTTTCATATCTCCTCTTTTCAACCTAGTTGTGGGGGAGGTGACCATCCATGCTAACTATATAAGTGGTTCTTCAATTTTCCATGTTTTTGTTTTACACCTTGTTATTTTTACAACTTTTTGTTTCACGCCTTCTTTATCTTACATCTTTTTGTTTTTACATTATTAATTTTTTCCAATTTTTTATTTTACATCGTTAGTACATTTTATTTTTCTTAAATATTTTACAATTTCTTATATATTTTTCTTTATTTTGGTGAGATTTTCTTATTGTGTTTGATAATAATGTGCCTTATTGCCAACTAGGTACAGTGTAGTTTGTTTGATGTGGGCATGTGCTATCTAGTTATTTGATTGTTGGTGTTTGAATTCTAGCTTTGAATTTTGTTACTAATAACTAGGATATGGTTTCTATTTCATGAAATAGGTAGTGAGTCCATGACATCCACTTATCCACAAACTCTATGGTTTTCTTTGTTCTGAAAGTATGAGGTCCCTTTTTCATTAATAAAACTTTAACAAACTTGTGACCTTGGTTGTTTCCAGATTTAAAAAGGATTCAAAGGTGTGAATAGGGTGTGACTTCAAGGGGACTTGGTACTCTTTGTGCCTTTCTGCTTACTCAGGTGCATGTGTATTTTTATGAATTTTTTATCGTTCTGTGTCAACCAATAACAGGAAGTTGATTAAGTCTTTGCATGGTGTAGTTCCCATTTCAAAAAAAAAATAAAAAATAAAAATAATAATAATAAAATGATCAGAATTGAAAGCACACCCTTAGACAAAATAAATGGGCTACAAGCATTGGTTATAGGACTAGAAAGACATGTTATCCATGCCTAAAAATCCCCTCTAACTAAGGCCCTTTCTCTCTTCTTGCTTTTCTTTTCTTCTTAAAATAAGGAACAGTGATTGTTCTATGGGAGCACTCTTGTGTCTCAATGAGGTGGACTAGTCTTAGAGTGGTGATGTGAGGTCATTGAATGTGGTTGGTTGGTCTGGATTAAGGATGGATTTTATTAGGTCACCTAACCACAAAATTCACAAGGGACTTCATGTGACCTTAACTGGAACTCCATTCCACTTTCTCTCTCATCCATCTATGCTTTCCATGCCTCACCTCACTGTTGATGTTTATATTCTTGTTTGATGTCTTGGTTTGATGTGTCAAAATTCTTAGGTCCTTAGACTTGGGTTTCTATACTTAACTTTTCATAATCATTAATCATCAATGGGGCCCACAGACTTCTTGGTTTAAGGTTATGCAAGGGTAACAAAGGGTGTGTACCTAATTTGGGTAGGATCCACTTGCATACCTTTTGGTTGGGTTAGTTAAGTTCTTTATCCTTAGACATTCTCACAATCAAATCCTTTTACATGCCCCATCAATGACATCCAATTGTGCACATCTTTGCAATGTTTTTTTAGTGAAATCCTCTTTTTTGTTATTATGAATTCTTTAACCCTCTTGAAGTATTTCATCCCATTTGGGCTTTTCAAATTTAGTAATGGATTGCTTGTCTATTTCACCCCATTTTTTAGTCTTCTTGCTAACACTATTAAAGAAATCAATTCACCATAATCACAACCTAGCCAAGTGTAACTACCAATGAGACAAGGTACTTAAAAGCTATATGTTACACATTGCACATTAATCCATGATTTTGTTGTGATTGCAATGGAAAGCATGAACTAGAAGTGAGACTATCTTCATCAAAGAATAAGTAGCAGCACCATGCAACAAGGATCATTCATGATCATTGAATCTTCTCCCATGCTCTTCAGCTGCCAGGGAAGTTGGATGTCAGTTTTGGCCAAGGTGTTCAGTTCTATTGTCATGAACACCTAATTTTGTAAAAGATTGTAAATCCGTATACTTGGACACTTAGAATCTATCTGTTTCATTTGAGTCAGTTTGCATATCAGTCAATAATCCCATACCTTCCCAATATGTTTTAAGGGACTTATTCCTTCTTTTTATTCACTCGAGGATGAGTTTTCATTCAGTCGTGGGGGTATGATGAAGAGTATTTTGTCTAGGATCAATATTAGAGCCTAATATTGGGATCCATGAAGTGATGTTGGATATCCGATATCACAGGATGTGTGTCTGCCTATAAATATAGCGATTGGGCACATGGTTTGGGCATAAGTTTATCATAGCATAATAGAGCTCTTGCAGTTTCCTTTCTCGAGAGTTAGAATATTTTCCAAAGTGCCTGTAGTATGAGTCATTGAGTGTACGAATCTTTATTTGAGCATTATTGTACTTGAGCATGATAGTGTATAGCAATAAAGATAAGCTTTCTGATAAACCTTGTAGCACCTTAGCTAGATTAAATATTTTATTTATGCATTTAATGTTTTATGCAAATTTATTTGATGCTTTCAAGTAATTAAGCTCAATTAAGCTAAGTTAAATAGTAATTAATTAAGCACATAAGTACGACGACTTCAAGCATGCGCATGACACTTGGTAATCCCAACAATGGTTAATGTTTGGTAACCCAGTAGCATTATACATGTTCAGGATGTGTACGTAAAGTGAGACTATATACTTATGTTAGGATTAGGTAGAGATTAATAAGTTGGTTAAATTAAATTAGCCATCAAATTTCTTTATTCCTTTATTTTAAGCACCAAGAACATAAACATAAAAAATGATAAAAATTAGATGCCTTAGTTGCACTTAACCATAACCGGAAAGACAACAATTGTAATGATTAGATTTCACTTCCTAAAATTAGTGTACTTGAAGACTTAAGATCTACGAAATTTGATCAGATCGTGTGTGAATGCTTGTGATTCGTATGGGTACTTGCTACTCATCACCCTCCACATAAAGCATTACTTTGGACAACCACCCACAACACGATAAAGTGCAAAAATAATCGAAAGTTGTGAATATGTACATAGTGGTGATTGTAAAAAATAAATTAGAGTTAATAAAATTTATTATTACATGTTGTGGTAAATAAATAAGCTATATTGGAAGTGCATAAGTTAGTTACATGAGCAGTGCGAGATTTGAAGAATTGGAATTATAGAAGGAGCAAAAGTTAACTAACGAAAACAAAGAAAATCAACATTAGTTTTCACGAAGAAAAATTCAGTTTCAATTTGCTGTCAAGAGTGAGCTTGGAAAATGCCGATTAAAAGGCCTTTTATTTCATACGTGACTAGATGTTGTCCAGAACATGTTCTAAGAGAATTTTGTAAGGCAACAGCTCGTGGGGCTTCCCATGAAAGCCCATATCAATGATCATTCCATCCACTCTAACTTATGGGGCAAGTATTACCAATGTGTAGTAGACGTGAAGCCTTAGGAAGAGCCTAATCATGCCAATTCATGAGAGGAATCTTTTGTTTCTTAGGAAACAATGAAAATTGGTTGTGAGAAGCATCAGTTGTTAGAAACAGAGAAGCCGACTGTAAAAGGAAAGGAGATAGTTTTTGAAAATAATGTTGCAAAGGATAACATGGAGGTGGAAGAAGTGGGAGTGTTGATAAAACAAGAGGAAGAGAAGAAAGCTTGGGTTATCACAGAAAGTGAGTATGATAGAATCTGTGACAAAAGGATTCCAAAGAGGATCACTTTAACCATTTTTCTTCCTGTTGCTAAACAGTTTTTGTTTTTTCAAGAACAGGGTTTTTATACCACCAAATCTTAAATTTTCTCAGAATTTTTCCCATAAAAGATTTATGGTTTTAGATGTAAAAATGTTCAATAAAAATTTCTTTTTAGTTGAATGTAGAAATGTGATTTACTTAGTGTGCATCAAAAAATATTTTCGATCTTAAAAGGGGCTTGCATAACTTTCTCAAAGAATTTTTAAGGTGGGCAAGAAATGTTGGCATATTTTGGCCATTTAGTGAAGCAAGCTTTATGAAATATATTCCATCCTTCTTTTTGTGAATGCTTATGCTATATTTTGAGGAACAAGATTTATCGATGATAACAATCATAATCAGTAGAAGATGATGGTATATGAGGATGAAGAAGATAAAATGCCACAAGAGTTGCTTTATTGGGAAAGCTGCTGCCCATGATGATTATTACAAGGACAGCAATGCGAAGGCTAACAAATATGATGGGAGACGGGTTATTAATTGTGAAGATAAAATGTAGCATGATTTGATTTAATAGGAATCTTGATGCGACCGCCGTTGCTTTGCCGCTGTCTCGGTTTTCGATTGCAAGAGACCTATGCCTCACACTGTATGTTGTTGAGATTCATATTAATTTGTAAATTGTGACCATACTGCTATGTGTAGTTTCATGGCATTATTTTAAAATTTCTTTGTATTCAATTGTGAGACACCTATGCCTCCCATTGTTTGTTGAATTCTATTATATACGAAAACTGTAGCCACATTGTGACTTGCAGTTACTTGACATTATTTTTTTATTTTGTTTCAATATCTTATTGTGAGTGAATTGCAACCTGTAATCCTATAGTAATGTTTCTAATGTGTGCAAGTAATGTTAATTTTAATGCAGCATAGCTATAGTTGGCTAAATTTTTTCAAAGTTATATGCAATCACGAGTGTTGTAAAAGCTAAAGGAAACAACCAAAGAGATCTTCTGTGTGAGTAGCTATTTTTTTTGAATTGTAGTTATTTCAAAAATATATTACTACACTTATTTAACAATTTTGTTTGTATTATGTTATTTTAAATGTTGTTGAATTTTTGAAATTGCAGCTATTACCTTAGTTTATGAATGTAATGTTCAAACTATTTTGGAGTTGCCAGAAATGTTTGTCCTTTTTGAGAACTTAAAGAGAATTGGAATATATGATTGGATGATAATGAAAGGTTGTTATGATAAAAATGTTATTTACAATTTTTATGAATGGTTGACTAATGGTGTCTCAGATGAGGTAAATAAATTACAAGCCACTATAAAAGGTTAGAATTTCACCTTCAATGCAAATGATATTGCAAATATTATACAAGTATTGTGTAGCAATGAGCCAGCTATCAAGGAACAAAGGTGGAAGAAAAACAAAAATCACTTGATTCACTATGCTTGAAAATTTAATAAGAGAGATAGCAACCCAAATTGCTATCCAGAGTTGTTGTTTCTCTTGAAATTTATGTTGTGGTCTTTATTTCCTATAAAAGAAATAAAAGCTAAGATTTCTAACAATGCAATTTTACTGATGTGGACATTGGATAACAATGAAGGTCCTCCTTTTGATATCTCAATGATCATACTATTTGAGATGAGGAGGCATGGAAGGGCATGGCAGCTTCATGTAGAGAGTCTCTGGGCTTTCCAATTATTATCACCAAATTATTACAAAAACACAACACACAGTTTATCCCTACCTAACTTCAAGATATAGTGAAGTTGGATCTTGATAGCATTTTTAGAAATGCATCCTTGTCTGGGAGGACTAAAAGCTCAATTGATGTAAAAGAAGATGAAAAGCCTACTATGCAAGATGTGTGCCATCATGACAAATGTTCTTTGAAAGTAATTGAAGATAAGTTAGATAATGTGATTGAGACATTACATAAGTATTCCAAAAGTAAAGTAACACTTTGGAATATTGTGGAGGAGCTAAAATTTAACAAGTCTCAGTTACTGGAAGAGAACAATGCACTGAAGGCAAAAATATAGAGTTTTGTGGCCAACAAAAATAGGTGCATGAACGAGCTTCTTGTTTAGAATCAGAAAATGGGTGATGAAATTATAACACTAAATACTGAAATATGCATGTTAAGGAATGCATTGGTAGCTAAAAACATTCACCCTAATAGATGCAACATCACAGAAGACTCTAAAAATGGTATGATGTTGTATATTTTCTATATTTCTTTAAATCTTTATTATTTTTGGAAGCTTCTCTTTCAATATCCTTAATGTCAATGTGTGTAATAGATTACATTCAAAGCAGCCAAGAAATTATTTGTTTCCGCTGAGTACAACAAAGAACAAGTAATCTATAAAGCAATAGGTAAGTAAAGTTGATATTGTTGTTGCATCTGTTACATTTAGAAATTTAAATTTTTGATTTGTTGGTTACCCTATTGTCTTATTATATGTATAAAACAATAACAGAAAAATGTTGTCTAAGCTTATTATCTAATTTTTCCATCTTGCAGTTGATGTCAATGTTGATTTCAAAACACCAATTGATGAATGTGCAACAATTGACAGAGTGATGCAGTTGATTGTTTCTAGTCTGCTTGATAATAATGGGCTTGTGAAGACATCATTGCTCCATATATTGCCACAAGATTCTCTTTTAGGACTTTATATAAAAAAGGGTGGAATGAATGGTTGGATGATGACATCATTGATATCTACATCATGCACTTGAAGGAACTTCAAAAGTCTCTCTATGGCTCTCATGAATTTTAGAATACAAAATTTTTCATCTTCAACACTATGTTTGAATGTTGTATAAAGTCCTTCGAGAGCAAGATGTAGGCATCTCAAAAGAACTAGTTGAGACATAGATTAAAGAAAAGCAACAAAAGACATATTGTAAATGTTGAAAGTGGTACATTGGTTGAAGAAGATGTTGATGATTTAGTCATAGAAATCAATATTATTAAAGAGCTTAAAGATAAAACGTGTTGAGATGAGTTTTTGTAATCCCGACCATCATATAGGAAATTCTAAGTTCTCCTAGAGTTCATCAAGTTTGGAGAAACATGTGTTTACGGCATATGCTGAATGAGAACTACAGTGAACATGGTCCATTTGTATTAAGTGATATATCAAAATCTGATTACATTCATTGTCCATGATGCATTCCATTTTTCTAATGCTATTGTATTGTAAAATGTAGCTCTTCCATGATTTTGTAAATGATTTTGATTTTAATGAATATCTTTCTCATTTTTGTAAAAGTATGTGTAATAAATTATCTATAATGTTTTTTATTAATTTGGGTTTGTTATTCTATATATATTCAATTATTAATTGTTACAACATTTTTGGTCTGATAACTCATCCTTAATTATGGCTCATATGTTACGGCAAGTTTGATATTCACGATTAGACAAAAGCTTCAAAAATATGCTTAAAAAAATATATGGTATTGAAATATATAAAATATTAATTTATGATCTCAAAGTTAATAGTTTTAATTGATTTTTGGTAACATGCATGTTGCACTGTCATTGCACACTTGTTCTCTGAGCCACTGCGAAAAGCAAGACATTACACTTTAGAATGCTCAACCCTCAAGCATAGACTATGATGACATAGACTATGATGACATGTGTCTCACATGTCATCGCAGTCCTAGATGAGATTGCAATCTACATGACATCATAGCCCTTAGGCATAGATTGTGATGACATGCGCCTTACAGTAGTGCCATTGTCTCTAGAGTGCAAGTTGCATGTTACTGCACTATATTGAGTAGGTCTCTGTTTTAGGCTGTGACTTAATTGTGATTCGCACCTTCACATATTATGTTTGAGTTATCATAGTATGAGGGTTATGTAACTCAAAGGGTATCACACTGTGGTCTAATGGTCTCTATTCTAGAATGTGAGGGAAATGTGATGCACAGGGTAACACATTATGGTTAATTGGTCATTTATTTCAGATTGCGAGTGCTATGCAACTTGTAAGATCATTCAGTTGAAAATTTTAGCAAAACTAGGAGGAAGTGTGACTAGCACCCTCCCATAATCCCAACTAGTAGGCACCCAAACCTTCTAGTAGGGAACAATTGGTTGTAATTTGATGCAATTGGAAAGAAGAGGGTCATCCATAAGGTTGAAGATCAACCAAAAGACATTAAGACCTTCTGTAAGGGAATAATTTCTTGGAGATTGTGGCTTCTGGATGGCATAGGGTGAAATGAAAGCAAGGTCTTAATAAATTGTGAGTACTTGCTACTAGCATCTTTTCACAGTCCTTATCGAAAGGCACTCAAACCTTCCAGAAGGGAACAATTGCTCAGAGATCATGGCCACCAGAAGGTAAAGGGTCATCCAGCTACAAACTAAAGCTAAATTGTGAGGTAGTGCGAGTAGCATCCTTCCATAGTCCCTACCAGAAGGCACCTAGGCCTTTCGAAAGGAAAACATTGCTTGTAATTTGAGACCACCGAAAGGAAGAGGGTTATTCAAAAGGGTGAGAATCAATGAAATGGGATTAAGAACTTTTGGTAGGGAACAACTGCTATGAAATCATGGCTTTTGCAAGTAGAGGTCCATTCAATAGGAAGTACAAGTTATATTGTGAGGACATGTGAGTAGCACCCTCCCACAACCCTAATTGGAAGGCATGCAGGCCTTTCGGAAGGGCAAAATTGCTTGTAATTTAAGGCCACCAAAAGGAAGAGGATCATCTGGAAGGGTGAGGATCAACTGGATGGCATTAAGAAATTTTGAAAGGAAACAAGTTCTCCAAGATCATGGCTACTGGAAGGTAGAGGACCATCTAGTGGAAAGTACAAGTTGAATTGTGAGGATGTGTGAGTAACATCCTCTCGTAGTCCCAATCGAAAGGCACCCAAGTCTTTTGGAAGGGAAAAATTACTTCTAATATGAGGCTACCGGAAGAAAGAGGGTCATCTAGAAGGATGAGGATCAACTAGATGACATTAAGACCTTCCAAAAAAGAACAATTGATCCAGGATTGTGGCTTTCAGAAGGTAGAGGGCCATCTAATGGGAAGTACAAGCTGTATTGCGAGGATGTGTGAGTAGCACCCTTCGGTAGTCCCAACTATAAGGCACCTAGGCCTTTTGAAAGGCAAAAATTGCTTGTAATTTGAGGTCACCAGAAGGAAAAGGATTATTCAAAAGGGCAAGGATCAACTAGATGGTATTAGGACCTTCCAGAAGGAAACAATTGCTCCGAGATCATGGCTTCTAGAAGGTAGAGGGGCATATGGTGGGAAGTACAAGTTGTACTGCAAGGAAGTGCAAGTAGCACCCTCCCACAGTTCCAGTTGAAAAGCAACCAAGCCTTCTAGAAGGAAAAAATCACTTGTAATTTGAGACTACTGGAAGGAAGAGGATCATCTGGTAGGATGAGGATCACCTAGATGGCATTAAATTTTCGAAAGGGAATAATTGCTCCTAGATCATGGCTTTCGGAAGGTAGAGGACCATCCAGTGGGAAGTTCTTACTAAACTACAAGGAAGTGTGAATAGCATCCTCCTGCAATCCTAACCTTCTAACGGCTATAGTTGATACCATTGAACTTTTCTATTTCTTCAATGTACTTAGCATTACTCATTATCTTAATGCACTTAACAAGAGAAGATCCTAAATAATTAAATCAACCTAGCTCTAATACCAACTTGTGGATAATGGTAGAGAAGAATCATCATCCCCACCATTAATGAGTAGTAACTCCTGGTACTAATGTTTATACTTCAAGTACTACTACCTATAGAATGTCATAAAGGTAGAGTTCTCTTCAACCAATCATCTAAATCTAGTGCCATGACCTGTGATGCTCCATTATAGTGCATTATGAGAAGAATGTAATCCAGATCTTACTAGCACTATTTTCACCATAGTTGTAGATGTCAATTGGGAGTGACTTCATGGTCGCAAGATGATGGGACTACAAGGTAATGCAATTTGCATGTCCTCGCACATCATGCTTGAATTGTGAGTACATGCATGTTGTAGTGCATCACATGGAAAAAATTTGAGATTGCGCGAAGACTACGATCCAATGTTCCTAGCATTGTTTTAACCATAGTTTTGGATTTGGACTACAAGAGAATTCATGGTTGTAGGATAGTCATACTATTGCTTTTGTAAAAAATAGCCTACAAGTTGCATGTCACTAGCACTATTTTTAAATTATTTTCAAATGCTCACTATGAGGTCATTTGTGCTCTCAGTGCACTAGCACTATTTTTTTTACTATGCCTGCAACCTAACTATGACATGCATGTCACTAGCAGTTTATATTTTTTTAGTATTAAGAATCTTTTTTTGCATAATGGTTGTATATCTTAGTGATGAGCGATGAGGTACCCCTACGCTCAACCATACAAATACGAGCGTTACACGCGATCCGGTCGAACTCCAAGGACTAAGTGCTTATGCACCTTCACAGAACAAGGATGGATTAGGTAATCGTTGTTTTCCCAAGCTTACTCATATGGCATGATTATATGGTTAAGTAAACTTGAGGTATATCATTTTTATGCTTTTTATGTTTTATGTCCTAGTGCTAAAGAGGGAAGAAGTGAATTAATTGAATAACTAATTTAAATTAACTAAATAGCTAGGTCTTAACTAGTCCTAACACCAACATCCATTCCCACTTTCCGTACACATCCTAAACCAGTGCAACACTACTGGGATTACCAAATGCTAATCGTTATTGCATTACCAAGTGTTTCACACATGCTTGAAGTGGTCATACTAAGTGTGTTTATTTGTGAAAATTAACAAATCAATAAAAGCAACATTAATTAACTAATGAAAGCATTAAAGAACTGTAAATAACATTAAGGGTAAGAAATAAGCTATTCTGAATGTTACAAGGTTTATCACAAAGTTCATCTTTATTTCCGAACATAAGGTGTGCTCAGGTACACAATGCTTGAATAAAGATCCATTTGCTTTATGACTCCTACTGCGGGCACTCAAAAATAATTCTAACTCTAAGAGGGAGAAACTACAAGAGTTTGGGTAAGGGACTAAGAACTAACTGCCAAACCAAGTGCACCTGCCTCTTATTTATAGGCAACGAGATAGGTCCTGATATCGGATGTCCGATATTGCTTGGCAGGATCCGATATTGCGAACCCAATATCATGGATGCGATATCATAGCCCTAATATCGTGGCTTATGATACCCCCATGACTAAATGAAAACTTGTCCTCGAGTTCCTTACAAAATAGTGGAAAGGTATGGGATTATTGACCAAATGGCAACTAACGATGACATGGGATGACAAACTCAAAGTGCCTAGGGAACGGATCGACAAACATATTACAGCATTGGTGTTCATGCCCATTGTGGCCAACAATGTACATAGATGACATCCAAACCCTCATTTGATAGCTTGAAGAGAGAGAGAGAGAGAGAGGGAAAATGAATTGCTACCAATGTTGAAACTATGCACACCGTTGTTCATCCATAGCCACATGTCCAAACTTGTTCCTTGCATAAATGCTCCAGCTCTAGTCCATCCTGAGTGTTCCCTCTTATCCTATTCCATTGTTCGTGTAATTGCCATATGCACACACAACACACTCACGGATTTGCAAGGGTAGATAAAACCTAATGCAGCTGATACCTTGCCTTGATATAAAGCACATTGGCTAGGTTGTGGGTATGGTAGATATTGGGTTAGAGGTTTATGATTGATAACTACCCAATGTGTAGGGGTAAGATAATTATGGAATGAAAAAATTTGTGACAGGGCCCCCATGACTAAGAGCAAACCTCCGGTAGCAATAAGGTGGAAATCTTTAAAAAATAAGAAGGATAAGAGAAATAACAATGGTGAAGCCAATAAAACAAAAGCAAAAATGAATGTCATTGATGGGGTAAATGAGAAATAGTTGATTGTGAGAAATGTTAAAGGGAATGAGCTTAATAATTGCACCAAAAAGGAATGCTAGTGGGTCCTCCCCAAAGAAGGCTCATGCCCTGAATGCCCTGACAAACCTACAAACCAAAGAGTCCATAGGCTCTTGGAATAACATATGGAAATAAAGGTTAAGAACTTACCCACAAGAGTTTTACCGAAGACTAACAATGCATCAACCAAGATATAGACTCATCATAAAACTGGCAATGAGGTGGAATGTGGAAAGCAATACGAAAAGAGAGGAGAGAATGGAATGGAGTCCCAAAATTAAGGTGGTGTAAAGTCCCTTGCGTAATATGTGGTTCAGGTGACTTAATAAAATTCTGTCCAAATCCAGATTCAACTATCCACATCCAGTGATCTCGCATCAACATAGTTGACCAACCCATCCTCTCGAAGTAACAAGAATGCATCCATAGAGGCACCACCATTCCAATAAGAGAAAGATAGAGTAGTAGGAAGTGAGAAAGGGCCTTAGTTACAGGGAACCTTTAGGCATGGGTAACATGTCTTTCTAGTGCCATAACCAGTGCTTGTAGCCCATGTTTCTTTATTATGTCTAAGGGGTGTGCTTTGAATTCTCATCAGTTTTTTCTTTTTTTGTGAGAACCACACCATGCAAAGACTTATTTGATTTAGTCAACTTCTTGATATATTAGTCGATATCGGAATGGAAAAGGACTTTATGAAAAACATCCAAGTACCCTAGAGAATAACTAGCACAAATGCATGGAATCCCCTTGAGGTCACACTCTTTTCCATCCATTTGAATCTATCCTTGGTTCGAAGAGTACTAAGACACCAATTCATTAATAAGTTTTCTTAGAAAAGGGATAGTACATTTCCAAAACAAGGAAGACCATTGAGTTGCATGGATAATTGGGTGACATGGACTCATTGCCTATTTTATCAAAAGAAACCATATCTTAGCATCAACATTGAAAGTCAAAGGTAAAAATCAAACATTAACAATCAACACTTATTATAATACAACCGACCATAGTGAGGATTTATTATGTGACGAATAAGAATAAATCAAACAAAGAAATAGTAAAACTTTTAACAATGATATAAAACAAAAATAAGTAAAGATGAACAATGTGTAAAAAAAAATGTGCAAAACAAAAAAGGCAAAGGAATTGAAAGCTTAGAATGGTTAGCATTGGTGGCCATCTTCCCCATGACTAACTTGGAAGGAGGAGATCCAAAATAATGAACAAGGTTGTCCACCAATAGAGGTAGTATTAGTACTGGCTATTTTTGCCGCATGGAAGGATTTGGTTTGCTGGATGTTGACCAATAACTTCTTATTCGGGCTTTTAGGTTTGTAGATCATCATGGCCCCTGAAGGAAAAGTTTCATGAATAATATAAGGTCCTTCCCATAGCATTTGAAATTTAGTTTGTTGTGGTACATGTGTGGGATTTCAATAAAGAACCTTATCTCCCAGTTGGTATTTGACTTTCCTAATCCTTAGGTCATGACGTTGTTTGTTAAAGGCCTTGTGTAGTTCATTGGATGATAGGGCAGCTAGTCAATTCTCATCTAGCAAGTTAAGGTTCATTAATCATTCTTTTTGTGCTAGATTGAGGTCAAGGTTAAGGTCACATGTCATGGATAGTGTACAGAGCACAGTTTGAATAGGAAGCATTGGAAGTTTACCATACACTAACTCATAGGAAGAGTAGCTGATAGGGAGTTTCCATGTGGAGTAGTATGCCCAAAGAGAATCATTCAGTTTGGTGCTCCAGTCTCACCTATACTTGCTAATGGTTCATGTCAATATTTTTGTGATCTCCCTATTGGTGACTTCGGCTTGACCATTCACATGAGGATGATATGGTATAGTCAGTTTATGTTCAACTCCTATACATTGCATTAAATTTCAAAAATTCAAACCTGTAAAGTGTGTACCATTGTCAGAAATAAGTGCATGAGGCATGCCAAACCTATTTACAATTTGTTGTTGAGCAAATCGTGTAGCGGTAGATGATGTACAGTCCATAATAGCGGCTTCTTCTACCCATTTTGTAAAATAGTCAACAACAACAATAATGTAGGCCTTTTCATTGGACATTAGTATAATAGGCCCTATAAAATTAGTACCCCATATGTTAAAGGGTTCTAAAGGTTGAATCCATTGTTACAGACCCTCCAGTCTAGTAGTCATTCCCCCATCACATTGGCATCACTTACAAGATTGGACAAAATGATGAGTGTCCTGGAATAATGTAGGCCAATAATATCCTACAAGAAAGATTATTATGGTTGTTCATCTCCCCACATAATGACCCCCACAAGGACCCTCATGAGCATCTTGGAGAACTCGCAATTGATCTACATCGGGAACACACCATCGAACCAAGCCATCAGGACATACCTTATAAAGATGTCCGTTGATTTCCATAAAATATTTAGCTCAGTGAAGAAATTGTTGTTTCTTTTTAACGTCTAACCCTTGTGGTGTTTCTTGTGTAAGTAGATAAATGAGAATGCTACTATAACAATTTGTATTAGTGGGTAAGTAATTGTTTATCACACTTGCAAAGAGGAGTTCATTAGGGAAACAGTTAGAAATTGGATATTCATCCTCTTTGTTGTCCCATCGCAACTAAGATAAATGATTAGCAACAACATTCTCAATGCCTTTACAATCAATCATCATAAGATCAAACTCTTGTAACATCACGAGCCATTGTATGATGCAAGGGCTTACCATTGGTTTATTCATTAGGAACCAAATTACACTATGATCCGTATGTACAAATATCTTATGGCCCAATACATAGTGCCTCAATTTTTGTAGTGTAAACACCATAACCATTAACTCTTTTTTTATTGTGTTGTAATTGAGTTGTGCACCAATGATACTTCGACTTGCATAGTGGATGTAATAGGGTCATTTTTGGTCATCTAACTGTGTAAGTACAGCTCCTAAGGCAAAGTTGAATGCGTCAGTCATTATGTGGAACAGTTTGGGCCAATTAGAAGCTTGTAGAATAGGTGTTTCTAAAAGCTTATGTTTTAAGGTTTGGAAGGCTAGCTCACATTCCTTGGTCCATTTAAAAGGTACATCCTTCTTCGTTAGTTCTACCAAAGGTTTTACAATCCTTGAAAAGTTCTCAATGAAGCGTTTATAATAGCCAGTATGTCCAAGGAATGATCAAATGTCTTTTATAGTTTCAGGTTGCCAAGTGATTCCTTGGATGACCTTAATCTTTTCAGGATCTACTTCAATCCCTATTTTTGAAATTTGGTGCCCTAATATAACACCTTCTTAGACCATTAAATGGCTTTTTTTCCAGTTGAGCCTTAAGTTGGTTTCTACACATCGTTTCAGTACTTGCTCTAATCGGTCCAATGCTTGTTCGAAGTCCACTCCATAGGTGGAGAAATCATCCATAAAGACCTCCACACCATTTCTTATTTGCTGCTGAAAGATACTTAGAACCAAATGTTGAAACATTGCTGGCGTATTGCATAGGCCAAACGACATTTGCTTATGTGAAAATGTCCCCCAAGGACTTGTGAACATAGTTTTAGCTTGGTTTTCTAATGTTATTTGAAGTTGATTATATCCATTGTAGCCATCCAGAAAACTATAGTAGCAATGCCCTGCAATGATATCTAAGACTTGGTCAATGAATGACAACATGAAGTGGTCTTTAAATATTGCCATGTTTAGTAGCCTAAAGTCTATACACACCCTCCATTTACCTCTCTTTTTGGGCACAATGACTAACGAACTAACCCATTCACTATCGGCAATGGGATAGATGAACCCAACTTTTAGAAGTTGTTCAATTTCTTCTTTAACCACTTGCTTAAGCTTTGGGTTTAGTTGCCTCTGTGGTTGTCGTCGAGGTTTCATGGAGGGGTCAGTGTAAATTCTATGTTGGCATATCCTAGGATCTATTCCGGTTAATTCGGGATATGACCAAGTAAAGGCTTTCGACCATTTTTTTACCATTTTTAGCAGTCTTTCTTTTTGTTGAGGAGAAAGCTTAGCGTTAATGATTATCGGTTTTCCATTTTTGAGAAATATATATTCTATATACCAGTGGGTAATGGTTTTAACTCAAGGGGCTTTTGCTTGAACTTGTTAGGGATTTCCAACTTCCCTCAGTTGATATTTTTGATGTCAGGACTTGGAAGTTGGTGATGGACTTACTCTAATGTATCTATGCTATCAATGTAGGTGCAAGTCAAGCTCTCAGTTGGTTCCATGCATATAGTTGAATTGTTTTCTTGGTTAGCTGTCAGCCATTAGGTGCCTTCCTATCTTGTGGTTGCTACATACAGGCATCTTTGTATGTTAGTTATTGGTGCACATTGGTTGCATGTAGGCAATGTTAAACATTGTACAAACTAGGAATTCTACACGCAATTACACCCTGTGTCATTGTATGCGATGCATGAAACTTTCTTCTTCTCGATCTTTCCAAATGTATTTTCCTTTGATATTTCTTGGGAAAGATCATGTATTCCTAGGCGCACGTCAATTGTGCTTAGCCATGCTCTTCACATTATGATTGGGAAGTCCCCCTTACAGTTGTTGACTTGAATCACTAGGAAATTGGTTGGATACGACCACCCACAAATAGTGGTGACAATATCCTCCACTAGTCCTAATAGGACAGTGATGGATTGGTCGGCCAACTCTAAACATATGTTACTCTTTTTTAGTGGAGGTAGGTTCCAGGCTTTGTCCATTTCTTGAGAGATTAAGTTAACACTAGAACCTGAATTCAAAAGATCTTTGCAAGGTTCATTCCCAGCGATTTGCAAATATATAAGAGAACTTCCAGGATCAGAGAATTCCCTAGGAAGATGGCTAGCTTTAATCCAATCGGTAATTGCATGAGTCAACATGACCGTGTGTGTTAAGTGTGGTCTTTGTTTTGAAGGAAGCTCCGAAGATTCGAATGGTGGTGAGGCGTTTGGAGAATTTGCCGCTTATGGTTGTAGGGACTTAGTTGGACTGTTGGTTTATAAAGAAAGGTATATTCTTTATGTGGTTGTATAAACCAACAGTAGGTTGAGGGTTGACAGCTCTTATAGCATTACATTGCTGTGACTAGGCAGAGAGCTCACCTTGCGTAGCTGGAGTAGGTGGTAATGGAGCTAAGGGTGGAAGAGGTGCAGTCGGATGAGAAAGATAGTACATTTGTGGAACCTGCCCTGTAGGAGAAGGATTTCTATAGTACTCATGGGTTTGGTAGTGAGACTGAGGAGTAACGTGACTAGTAGAGTCACATGAAGAGATTGGATGCTGCATGTTGTATCCATATGGGTTAGGTTGATGGTAAGGGTACTATTGATGTGGTGGTGGCATTCCCCATGATTGTGGGTGTTTCCATTGTTGATACTATTCATTTGGTTGTGGTAGAGTTCCACTTGGATAATACATCAAGGGTTGGTGGAACTATCTTAGGCTACCTTGAGAATAAGGTAACCTTTGGGGTGTTTGTCATTTATTTAATTGTGGGTTTAATGCATATGCCCCATACTCTTGCAGATGTGAGATTATTGGGCAACATCCCTTAGGATGGTCATATCGACATATCTCACATTCACCATCATTGTCTGTATCTAAATCCACAACCTCTTCAACGATGGTAGCTTTGCCCTTACCTTTGTTACGTGCATATTCAATTTCTTTCTTTTTTCTCCTTTCTTGGTCACTAATTGATTCCATAGACTTCTCTACTATTTTGAGAATGGTTTGAAATTTATTATCTAGGGAGTCCCACATTTGGTCCACCTTTGCCGATACTTCTGATGCAAGTTTTTGAATGGGCAAATTTTTCCTATTCATCATCTCTTCAAGTGGTGACTCTTCTTCATCCTCACAAAATTTAACTCTCTATTGTATTCCTCTGCATTCTCTATTTTCCTTAACTCTCCTTCCTCCTTGGTAACTTGCTCCAACAATCTTTGTACTTGATGGGCTCTAAGCTCAGATAGTCTTCCTTGGGCATAAGTCCCAAGGGTTCTTTGTGTTTTGTGCCTAAGTCCATCTACGAGATGGTGTAGTTGTTTTCTTTGCGAGTAACCATGGCTAGGGCAATAATGTAATAATGCATAATATCGGCCCATGGGAGCATCTAAGGGTTCATGTGCTCCTTGTTTCCATCTTTGGATTTTTTTTCGCAAGTTGGACACTTGGGAGTACGTTTGATATCTATCATTGAACAATTCTAACATGGTACTCCATTAGCAAATGGATTCCAGTTCTAAGGACCGGTACCAGCTTCTTACTTCATTGATTAGTGCCCATGGAAAAAACTTGAGTTTTTGCCATTCATTTTCTATGTTTTGCAAGGTGCATGCATCGTGAAATGCTTGCAAATGATTTTGAGGATCAGTGTTGTATCTCCCTTCAAATCATGGGATATTTTTCATGTCCAATCTTTTGATCTTGCTGTCTTTTTGGTGCCTTGTTGGGATTCTAACAGCCTCAGTTATATCTAGCATACTTCAGGTAGTGAGTAGGGGTTCATCGTGATCATGGTATCTATGGCATCTATGATGCCTATGTTGTTCCCTACTCTCCCTCCTTTCACGGTGTGTTTCTATAGAATGCCCTTGTCCCCTTTCTCGACTGTTTTGTCTATTATTCACCTACCATTATCCTCAGGGTCTTTCCCTCTGCAACTACATTTTGATCTTGAAGGAGAGGGGAAAGGAGATGATGAAGGTGAAGAGGAAGGAGGACCATCACCATGATGGTGCCTGCTACCATCTCTT
>MNCI01003715.1:249859-305031 GCA_015680685.1 Gnetum montanum
ACACCCTAGGCACCCACAACACCCTTTGTGGTCAAGGCTCCACNTAATTGAGTTTATGACATAGGAGGCATCGTCTGTGTTGGATTGACTTGCCGTGTCAATCACTAGTTGGCCTTGTTTTATCATTCCCTGCAGGTCATCTTGCAAGGCATGACAGTTGTCTGTACTGTGACCAGCCATTTGATGGTAATGACAGTATTGGTCCAATTTAAAATGTTGTGGGACCAAGGGCTCATTTGGTACTGCTAAGGTGGGGTTCCTTAGTAGCTCGCAGTACCTATCATGTCTTTGGCGGGTAATCTTCGACACGTGTTTGTGTTGAATTTGCCCAGCTTTCAAGAGTTGCTCCAATAGTTGAGAGGGCTGCATCGGTAGTGGTGTATACTTTGAGTGGTCCTTACATTGAAAGTTGGGCCTTGGGGTGGCCCTTGTCAATGTAGGTGAGTTGGTGCCAAAGTTGGCAGCTTTGTTAGCTGGGGCTTTAGGTTGCTTAGCTTTTGGGCCCCAGTTGGTTGCTTTTTTGATTGCGGTTACTGTTTCCTTGATTGTATTTTGCTTGCGAGTATGTTTGTTTTTGTAGGCCACATAAGTTGGGTCATTGCTAGCTTGCATTGCTTCCTCTATGTCCTTAATTTGTATGAATGCCTGACTCAAAGTATGGGGTTTTAGATAATAAAGCTTCGATTTAATGAAGTCATTTGCGGTTGCCTTAAGGATGGTAAGCAAATATGTTTCAGGAATAGGTTCGTGAAGTTCATTTAGGGCAACACTCCATCTTTGGATAAATTTCAGTGCTGGCTCTAAAGGCGCTTGTTTAATTTGAATCAAGCTATCTAATGTGGCTTTAGGTTTCAGATTGTATTTGAAACGGGTGACAAACTGGTGTAACAAATCTTCCAAAAAAGATATAGAGCTACGGGGTAAGGCTCNTTTTGGAAGATTTGTTACACCAGTTTGTCACCCGTTTCAAATACAATCTGAAACCTNTCCTCATTGTTCAATGTTTTAAGGCGTTTTAATTCCTTTGCCAAGGAGTGCATCATTTTTTGTGTGTCTGCCCATTCTTGGGCGGTAGGAAGACTGGCGGTTTGGGTTGATGGTAATTGATAATGACTCAATTGTAGCATCATTTGTGGAAAAAGAGGTTGTTGGACTGTTGTTTGTTGTCGTGGGACAACATTTGGGGTTGAGATTATGAGATGTGGTACATTGTAGTGAGTAGACGGGTTTTGCTGAACAGCTGGTGGGACCCACTGCCCAATCACAGGTTGTGAAGTGATCGTTGGTGTTTGTTGGATTTGCACTTGAGGTACATAATGGGTAGACGTGGAAGCAGGTATGACCGATGGCATTCCAATCACTTGAGGTCGAGAAGTCATTCCTGCATTAGTCTATTGGGATTGTGTTTGCAATGGTATGACGGAAGTAGATGCATTAGTTTGAACGTTGGACTTGGAGAAGATGGGGATGGGAATGGCTACTTCCTGTAAGGAAGTTGGTGGTGGAAATATTGTTTCTTCCAGGAACGGTTGAAACAGTGGGTTTGTATGGGCTTGAGGGCTAACGGTATGGTATGATTCTCCATGTTCAGATTGGGCTGCAAAGTCATCTTCTTTATCTTGAGGCTCTATGGGAGGTAGTTGTAAGGCTTGACTTCAAGCCATGAGAAGTTGGGATATGAGTCTATGATGGTGTTCAGAGAGCGGAATTATGTCAAATGCTGAAGGGATGAACTCACGACCTCCCTTGTGGATAAGTTCATAGTCTCGTTTTGCTTCCCTTTTCGTATGGTCAATAGGTAGGTTGGCTTGGATTTTGACACATATGAAGTTGTACTATTCTAGTGTAAGAGTGGCATAGGTAGGGTCTTTGCCCTGTATCCTAAGCGACTGGTGTGTAGGGCCTTGAGGATTTATGTGTTCAATAACGGTTATGGATTCCATAGTAGTCACAAGGTTCGAAATTTCAGCAATTGGTAGTGTTACTGGGTTGATTTGGGAGGATTCCATGATGAACGTGAGTAGACTGGGCTGGATGAATGGAGTTGGATTGCAAGTAGTTGCAGCATGACCGTGACCAAACTAATCAAACTAGACCAACAGGAGCAAGTTCAGTGTGACCAACAGGGATAGGAGATTCACAGGATAAGATGAAAAAGTTTTAACAGGTAGCGTGATCGACATTTTAACAATGGCAAATTCAGGCCCTCCTTCCAGCACCAAAAACTATGCTGACCTAAATCGTCGATGTAAGGATGGAAGGGAAACAGACACCGAGAGATTGTTGGGTAGCCACAACTGACCCTACCTTTGCTTGAGGGCAAGTTGGAAAAGTAAATGAAGGCAGAGTGCCTTGGATGGTCTGCACGCAAATCAACCAAGGACTTCCCTGAGTGTAAGCTACGGCTAGCGTTGGGGTTATCGTAAACGATGTCCTAAAACGTGTAAATGTGCATAAAATGTAAACATGAGCCGTAAGATGTAAGACGTAAGTGTAAACGTAAGGCGTAAACAAGACGTAAACTAAACTGAATATGTAAACTGAACGTAAACTGAATGTAAGAAAAAATGTAAACAGAACATAAAAATAGAACATGAAATAGAAAATGGAAATAATGTTTGGTTGGCAAAACGGAAATAATGTATTTCTTAGAAACAATGTGCACCGGTCAAAGCGTAGCTGCGTGTAGATGGAAGGTCGAACGCCTAGCCCTGGGGTGATGTAACGTGATGATGTGATGTGATGAATGTAAGAAATGCTTAGATGCCAATAGTCAGGTGTGTTGAGCGCCCAAGGATTGCAAGTTTTGTCCTCTGTCAGAATTGCCAATCTCTCTAATTTTTTGCCTCCCTAGTTTATGTGAATTGACAAGGTATTTATAGGGTTGGGCCGGGCTCGGGCACGAAATTCAAGAATAGAATCAATGGCTGGGAGATGAGAGGAAAGCAAATCTAGTGACATGTATCCAATGGATAGGTGTGCTCAGGTTGGATGCATGTTGGGGAGAGTTGGATGTGTGTTGGATAGTTGTGCATGAGTTGGATTTGTGTCAGATAGTTGTGCACGAGTTGGATACGTGTTGGCGAGAGTTGGATGTGTGTTGGATAGTTGTGCATGAGTTGGATTTGTGTCGGATAGTTGTACACGAGTTGGATGTGTGTTGGCAAGCTACATTCTTGACCAAGTACATCACATTTTACAATTTATGAGTTATTCAAGCCCATGAAAGTACATTTAATTTAGACCATGAGGGCTTGACTATCCCACAAATAAAGATTTACAATGAAATGTACAAGGGAAATTCGATCCGTCTTGCTTCAAACTTCTTTGTCCCTGAGTTTTTCTAGAATTTTCTGGGAGTTGCTGATGTTGAGAATTTTCTGCCATTTTCTGGATTTTTTTGAAAGTTGTTGATGTTGAGAATTTTTAGCCATTTTTTGGAATTTTCTGAAATTTTCTGGAAGTTGGTTACGCTGGACTCACGCTGCCAACGTGACCTGGGCGTCAGTGACAAAAATGAGTGTTTTTGGAGCTGAAATCTGAAGTTCTGGAGGCTGAAACTTGGAGAAATCATTAATGTACCTTGAGGGTGACTTGTCCCTTCAAAATTAGACCATTTTGATGCTATTTTGCGGCTATTTTGAGCCTGTTTTGAGGCTCTAAAAGTTGGTCACGCTATGGTCATGCCTAGCATGATTGCCCAGTGTGACTTGCAAAAAAAAACTATGTAGTTTGGCTTAAAATTTGGACTCTTGAATGCTGAGACTTGGAGTGGACATCAGCAGCTCTTGAGGATGGATTGCACCCTTAGATTTGGACCACTTTTTATTTGATTTTGAAACTGTTGGAGCTGCTCATGATGAGGGCAAGCTAGTTTAATGGTGTGATCAAGCTGGCTTGAGTAACCTGGACTTGAGTTTCATGCCTTAGTCAAATTTTGCCTTCCAAATTCTTGAAAGGGCTTGAGTTGTTCTTGTGTCAAAGTGTTAGGCCAAAATTAGTGGTGTTTCACACATGATTTGGTCGAACTCCATGGACTAAGTGCTTATGCGCCTTCACAGAACAAGGATGGGTTAGGCGATCGTTGTCTTCCCAAGCTTACTCGTATGACACGATTGTATGGTTAAGTAAATGTGAGTTATATGATTTTTATGATTTTTATGTTTTATGTCTAGGTGCTAAAGAGGGAAGAAGTGAATTAATTGAATAACTAATTTAAATTAACTAATCAGCTAGGTCCTAACTAATCATAACACCAGCATTTGTTCCCACTTTCCGTACACATCTTGAACCAGTGCAACACTACTGGGATTACCAAATGCTAATTGTTACTGGGTTACTAAGTGTTCCACACATGCTCGAAGTGGTTGTACTGAGTGTGCTTACTTGTGAAAATTATCGAATCAATAAAAGCAACATTAATTAACTAATGAAAGCATTAAAGAACTGTAAATAACATTAAGGGTAAGAAATAAGCTATTTTGAATGCTGCAAGGTTTATCACAAATTTCGTCTTTATTTCCAGACACAAGGTGTGCTTAGGTACACAATGCTCGAATAAAGATCTGTTTGCTTTATGACTCCTATTGCGGGCACTCAGAAATAATTCTAACTTTGAAAGGGAGAAACTGCAAGAGTTTGGGTAAGGGACTAAGAACTAATTGCCAAACCAAATGCGCCTGCCTCTTATTTATAGGCAACGAGACAGGTTCTGATATTGGATGTTTGATATTGCTTGGTAGGATCCAATATTGTGGATGCAATATCATGACCCCAATATCGCGGCTCATCACTCAACAACCTATTGGAATTGCATCTATTACATTGAAAGATGCTAGCCAGGAACCTCAACCAACATGTCATAGTTTGGTATGAATCAATCTTAGCATGAGAAGTAATATTTTTAGTTCCTTGAAACATTAATAGATAGAGAAGCTAAAATACCACATTAATCAAATACATTTAACAACTAAATCATGAATCACATCATGCTAGTAATTAAGGAAAAAGTGTCAGTAAGAGACCATGTAAATACATAAATATTATCAAAAAGCAATGTCAGAGGTAACTATGACTGAATACATAGACATAAACACAAATGTATAGCTAGATCTTGGTGCAATGTTTTCAAGGGCTTTGTTTAGAGCATTAGTCTACATAAAATTTGTCTCTATGACAGTATCATCAACCTTGGTGACTAGCTACTCCTCCATTTCAACTTTTCCTAATGGTCCAACCTCTAACTCATGGACCAGAGTGGTCATCTCAATCAACATAGGGTCAAATAAATCCTCCATCACCGTTGAACCAGAGGACTCATTTAGTGATCGAAAATGTTCAAATGATTATTTACCCAATGACTAAACATTCATATATGGGTGGGTAAGCCTCCTATCAACTTGTCCAAAACGGTGATCGATCTTAGACTGCATGGCATCCATGATGGCGATCAACCTACCCTCCATTACCTCTAAGTAGGCAAATAGTATTGCACAGTCTCCAAACTGCTATTGCTGCTGGCCAAGATTGATAGGTGCCACCTACATTTCCTAGTTGTACCCATAAAACTGATCCCCATTAGCCTTCCCACCATCTCTAGTGACACATGGGTTCGAGAGCTAGATGAGATCATTTAGTTGTGTCCTAGGGACACGTTGGGTGTAGAATGCACACACCAAATGTGGGAGCTGATTCTCAGCAAAAACCTAGACTTTTCTATCATCATACTCAGGTTTTGGGATTTGCTAGTGCTTGAAAAGAGCAAATACAGTTGATGAAAAAGGCATGACAACAACATCTCAATTGACAATCTCCATTTGCCTGATGATAATGTGGAAATAGTTTAGCGAACAATCCTCCTCTAAATCTAGCATCACCATAAGGATGAAGGATATCCTATGAGTGCGATGCGTGATAGCCAAGAGGTTTGTGTGAATTGCCTTGATGAGAACTCTGCATTGTGGGCTGAGGTTTTTATAGGGCCATCCTGTCTCATCAGTCTCCACCTCAGTCACCTTGCTCAGCAACTGTGTTTTTTTCTCTAAGGTGGTAGTCACAAAATACTCCTATTGTGGACTGACTGCCATGCTGAATGCCTACCCCAAGACCTGGTTCATAGGTGTATAGGTGGAGTCACCAATCTGGACCACCTTCAAGACAAGTGATCCTCAATGATGTGCCACATAGAACTAATGGGCCTCCTCCTCATAGTAATCAGGACCTCTGGTGATGATGAAATCAAGATGGTGTTAAACAAGCTTGTCAACCATCTTAGGCCAAAGAAGCTGCAACATGGAGCAGAAGTTCTTTGGACTCTGTAAGAGGGCTATTCTGAGTTTCCCCTCCATTCGTTGCCACTCCTGTCATGCTAGTGCCTCCTGTGCATGCCTATATGCCTCCTGCTCTTGTTCTCTGGCAGCATTCCGTGAAGCAGCCTAAGAGCCTACATGATGTCTTCCCTATGTTTGTTCTCTCTCTTGTGGCTACTGCAGTCTGTTGGATCTCCTCCTCACATCCAGTTGTGATGACGAGAACACAGAAATATATTATAGCTCAAATGTTAACAAATAAATCATTGTTGGCAAACAATAGTTAACAATAGATAAACTATTTGGAATATGTGTAACTATTATAGTAACTATGATTTAATTTTCTGAAATAAGCAATATATCAAAAAAAAAATGCAGTAGTAACTATGATCTATATTTGCTTTATTCTTAATGGCTGAAACTAATTACTACAGTTCTCTTTTGTCATACACCTTTGTCAACAGCTGAAACTATTACTACAGTGAGCATGGCACAAATTATGAGACTCATGGCCACATGAGTAGCTGTAATGTATTTTTCCAAAGCGACTACTGACATGGTCTGATTCTTTGGGGGGAAAGGAGGAACTGAAAGGTGGGATCAACCACATCCCTGTTTGATTGGAAAGGTGCACTTGCCTCTCTCACCAGACCAACTCAATGGGGTCTACACTGGTAGTGAAGTGGCCACAGAAAGATTGAATAACAACGGTGCTTTTTTGTCCCCTCTCTCTCTCTGTATCTTTCCTCTCTATATGCACAGTGAGTCTGTTTTCTTGCCTTGCCTGTGCTCCTCTGTTGAATTCAAAGACATACATAGGCCTGGTTCTGGTACGATAAGCATCATCCAAGGGCAAATGGGAGGATGACAGACTGATGCCTTATTTGAAGCAAATTTAGTAATGGGATTGGTAGCACTTAAACAGTACCATGCTCATGCTCATGTTATACGCCAGCCCATTCACACCACACCACCTTCTCTTGCACTTCATGCTTTTGCTTTTTAGTTTTTGTGTGTTAGGCCTCTTGCATTGAAGAAAAGACTAATATCTTTTTGAGCAGTGTTGTAATTAGGCTCTAATTTCTTTTCCAGTAACTGTGCTCAGGCTTAAACCCAGTTTTGCAGTACCTGAAGCTCAAACCCACGTCATCTTAGATGAAATAGGCTGAAACTCTTTTGGCGCAGATGCCCTTAAGCTCAAACCCAAGCTTTTTAATAGCTGTGCTTAAGCTCAAACCTAAGTCATCCAACATGAGATACATGCAAAGGAAAACGATTAGGTAAAAAACAAAGAAACATAAGAGAGGCACTTGAATTGCATTCATGGTTATTGCACTTTTTGTTGCCTCCTTTGCAAAGCAATGCACAAAGTCTTATTAGACGCAGTTACAGGGAAGTTGGTTGGATTATAAATGGTGGCAATATTTTCACTGTAACCAACAAGTTAAAACGATCATGATACTTCAGTTTTGGGTGTTATCATGGAAATGTTGAAAGTTGTGTGTAATGCAGGTAACATTTCGGTGTCTGTGAGGGGAAATGAGTTTGTTTGTAACTTGCAATCATTTTCTGGAATCCCAACTCATTGGAAAAATTTAATTTCGAATTGTCTATCATTTTATTGTTAGTAACTCACCACTATCAACACATGGTTTACAGATATGGTAACCAAATTCAAGATTTTGTCGTTTCAACTTTCACCCCTCAATCATATCCTGTAAAAAAACAAACCTCGTATTCAAGGATTGGGAATTGGAATTACACAAAAACATTTCATGTCTTTGGGGTGCCAGCCCATAATTTATGTTTCTTTCTTTATTTCTTGGAACCTGTAATTAGCTTCCTGTATTGCAATTTTTTAAAGAACTCATATATGCCATCACATATTACTACAGTATGTGATTAAGATTCAAAACCGTTTCAGGGAAAAGTGGGGCGTTTAACAATCATAGCACTGTATTGGAAGAACTCTGTAAAAGGTAACACTTACCCTAGCGATCATTGCTGTTGCTGATTCTGAAATTGGATGCTTTGGAACGGAATCCTCTGCTGCTGCCTTTGTGGACTTTCTCTGCGGCCTTGTGCAATGTTGCTTCTTGCCCGGTGTCCTACTGCGTGCAACGGAGAGTGCATGTAAAAGTAAAAGTGGAAATAACCATCGAGGTGATTCTTTTTATTCTTTTACATTTTACTCCGCGATGTGAGATTCTGCAACTTTCATTTTACAGCGAGTCGCACATTAATTCTCTTGCAGTTTAACTTGAATATTGCGTCTCTTAGTTTTCAAGTGCTACTCGCAGTTTAATTTTGGAAGTTGCCAGACCCATACTAAATTGCGAATCGCAGTTTTTATTGCTGAACCACATTGTTATAATAATATGTGACTTGCAATATTTATTGCTGAAAATCAAGAGTGCGACTGGCATTGACGCGCAGTGTGTTCAATTGGCATATGTTAAAAAAAAAAATTGCAGTGACCTGCGAATCGCAAGTACTTGCAGAGTTGATTTGGGAAAAATGAGCGAATACTGAACTTTATTGTGTGGCGAACACTGAACTTTATTGTGTGACGCATGTTCACGCACGTAATTAAATTGCGGACTCGCAGAATTGAATTGGGAAACAGGAGCGAGTCACATGCATTAAAAAAATTAAATGCCGCACAATACTGCGTGATGCATGTTTTTTCAAAAAAATTGTGATTACATGTGAATTGCATGTTCACGTAATTCATATCAAAGAAATATTCTAATCATCATTAATAAAAAAATGGGATATACTAGGATCAGTGTACAAACTAATTAACAATAAACAAATAACCAACACATAGTCTTGCAAAACTCAATTAACTAAAATAAAGCATAGTTTGATCCATCAAAAGAGAGTGACAAACGTGCTGTCAAATAATCGATAACAAGTACATAATATCTTCAGATCATACTTTGCTTTTCAAGGATGTTGAATAGAAAATACATTGACATCATTGTCATCTAATGAGCATTGGTTTAGGGTATAAACGGGATCAAAGGGACTATTCATGATTCTCTTGGCCATTTACACTCCAATCTGCAAGCAAAACGAAATTGATTAAAATAAAAAGAACACAATGTAAACTATTTTAATAATCATAAATAAGCAAAGGAATAATATCCTCACCCTCAGTAAAAAGTTTTCTTGCACAATTAGGCTTAGAAAGTTTTTAGGTAGAATGTTTGGTAGTACTATTCCAACCAAACAATCTTTTTTTATTCAATAATCCATCTGCATTACTTGAAAATACAAACTTTGATTCCCACAATTCCACATGTTTTTCTATTTCTAATATACTATTGTTGTTTGTAGATAATGTCTTTGTGAATTTTGTCAACATGTTTTTGAGCCTAAGAATTTTTGCTTTCCACCGTGCATCTGCTTTACCTTTGTCCACCTCCATATCTTGAACTGTTTTCTCCTCCATGTCTACCTCATTTATTACAGACCTCTGGCTAGTTGATCCTAATGTCTCTGGTGTCATTCCTAGTTCTAAAGCATCTTCCTTGCAAGGGAATTAATGTGGCTTAAATGAATTTAGTTTCACAGGAACACATGAATTGTAAAATTCATCTTGGAAGAAGAACTTGAATGCATTGGTGAGACCCTTCACACTAATAAGAACTTTCATCGAGTACTTGAAAAATGGCCAAGGCAAGACCATTTACACTCACAAGATATACTAAAAGAAAACACCTTTGAAACATTGTACCAAGTGTTTGACATCAAACTATTCTAACTTTGCACAACATATTCATCTTTCTTTCCTATGACTTGGACACAGTCAACATCAGATATTTGTAAAGCCTTTTTCCAAGACTTCTTATTGAAATATCTATCTTTCTTGTTTATGAAATATCCTACAACATTAATTCTTGGATTATGCCAATAATATTATTGCTACTAAAAACCTCGGTCCCTAGAAAAACCAAGGATCCTCAGTGTAGTAGTTCCTCAACCCATGAATCCCTAGGGCCTTCACAAGAAAAATGGGATTTGGGGCACTTTGGCCAGTCCGGAAAATTAACTAGAGACTTACGAAATGCAAATTGTGGTAATAAAAATGAAATGGAATGTAAAACTGATAGCAGATTTGAAATGATGCATGAAAATAAACAAATATATTTCATACACAAAACCCAAAACTTAAAACTTTATTGAGAAAGAATAAAGTGTAAGCTAGAGAAATGTGTAAAAATGGTGCATGGATGAGCAAAAAGAGGTTTTACTTATGTAGAAGTTCAAAGCCTGTGGAAGTTGATGTGATCTGCTCCAAGATCTGGATGCTAAGCCACTTTTGATGCTATCGAACCTCCTTCGTTGCAACTTCAAACTTGCAAGTTATATTACTATTGGAGGAGGGTGAGAAAAGTGAGAAATTTTGTTGCCAGATTGCTCCATGTTGAGGATTGGAAGCCCCAAAAATGCAGCTTTGACACCAATAGGTCACAAGTCTCAAAGCTATAATGCTTCCATGTTGGGGTTTAAGAAAATGCAAATATGAGAACTTTCAAAAACTCTTGAGTACTTGAGAATTCCCCAAGTGTGGAATTAGTGCTCAGAAGATTGCTTAACCATCTGAAAAATTATGGAACTACCAAAGTATTTATATGCCAAAAGTTGTTAAACATTACTTAACTTGTGAATGGCGTTGGAGGCTGGTTTTATAGGTTTTGGGCCATGCATGGGGCTACAAAATGGCTACAATTTGGTTGCAAATTGGCTACCAAATTTAGCTGAGGTGGGTGCCCAAATCTGAGGGGTTACTATACATAGTCAGTGCTTCACCCCATGGCCATTCTGTTTACTATAAATAGTAACTGGGACACACCTTCCACGTTGAGCTTTCCACCATGCTTGCTAAAGTGGCTGGTCAAAGTTAAAATGCATGAAGTGTTCAAATCTAGCTATTGTGGCTTTCATGTTGGGGGATAAAATTATCAACACTAGGGGAGAAGACTCCACACTGGGGGAAACTTCCACGTTGAGGGGAGAAGGTTGCTAGGCTATGCATGTGGTCTCCACACGGAAGGGGAAAAGTTTCTAAAACCAACACCCTTCCACGTTGGGGGTAGGTGAGATTTACCCCTTACATGTGCTTCTAGTGTAGAAAAGTGTATACCCCTCCCTCTGACATAAAACCCATCAAATTGCCTTTTTTGGCATTCCAAAAGGCAATTTTGACACTCGCATGCCCTAATATAGACACTAGACCACTTTTTTCACTTGGGGAATGAGGCTTGGACTACTTGTAAGGCATTTTTAGTTCCAAAGTGATAAAGTATGTGAAATTACCCATTGTGGGTTACAATATTCACATTTACAATGAAGTTTTCCCACAAGTTTCATGGGGTGAAAGATACATGATGAAGAATGACTATAACATGCAAATTTTTGTGTGTTTCAATGGTTCCTCTTTGTTGGTGCCTAGAGGATTGACCCGAGAAGCACAGACAAAGAATAAAAAACACCATTACATATTATAATTCTATAGTGCATACATGCCACATGAGAATTAAGCTATCCAAGTCACCAAGGTTACTAGTTTAAGGCTGCGGCAAGCCATGGTACCAATTTAAGGCTTTTGTAGGCTATGTTACCAATTTAAGATCATAGCAGACCACTGAAACTAGGCTCACTTGTTGACAATTGTTGGCTACATGTAGTATGGTTTTAAATAGGAATGATTGACTAGATTGGCTAGCTCATTTCCATTCATGTCAGCTATTCTAAATGCTCCATTCCCATAGGCTCTAGTGACAAGGTTGGATCCTTCCTAGTTGGCTGAGAATTCATTCACATGCTCATGGATGGTCTTGAGATCTAGGTCTCCCTCCTTGATCTTATGCATGGTCAAGTCATGGTGATGTTGCTACTTCTGCCTTTCTTGATAGTGCTCGATGTGAGCAAGAACTTGCATACACCGCACCTCCACCAAATTTATGGCTTCTGTCTACAACTCCATATTATGCTTATCATTGATGAAGTCGATCAAGGCTACTAGGAGCAATGAAACCTACAATTCAAGAGGTAAAAAAACTTTAGAACCATAAACAAGGCTATAAGGGATCATGCCAGTTGTCATGCGATAGGTTGTTCTATATGCCCATAGTGCATGGACAAGCCACTCATGTCATTTGTGTTTCTTGTTGAGCATCTTTTTAAGTTGATGATGGCCTTATTACTTGCTTCTACTTGTCCATTGGCTTGAGGGTTATAGGGAAATGAGAAAGAATGCTTAATATCTAAGTTGTGACAGAAATATTTCATTTCATGGTTACTAAATTGTGGTCCATTTTTTGTAACTATGGTCATGGGTATACCAAAACATGCTACAATGTTATCTAGGATGAGTTTGTAAACTTGTTTAGATGTAATCTTCCTTAGGGGAATAGCCTCAACCCACTTTGTAAAGTGTTCAGTTGTAGTGTTGATAAAGTTATGTCCTATATAAGACTTAGGCATTATGGATCCAATGATATCCAACCCTCATCATTGAAATGACCATGTTCTCTGGGTTGTATGGAACATAGTTGGTGGTACATGTATAAGGTTACTATATCGTTGTCATGTGTCCCACCACTTAAGCTTTTGCAGGCAATCATTTTCCATATGGGGCCAATAGTATCCTAACCATCTAATTTTAGTAGCGATGGCTCTAGGTCCTATATTTCCTTCATAAACACCCTCGCGAACTTCCTCTTGGACTATTCTAGCTTCAGTTTTACCCAAGCACTTTAGGAGTATGCCATCATAGGATCATCAACATAATGTGTTATCATCTATAATGACATATTGCTTCAATCGCTTGTGTATGACATCATATTAAGTAGTAGTTAGGCCTTGTGCAGATTCACCATGCATAAGGTAAAATTTTGATATCATCGTACCTTTCCTTAAGAGGAGCAGTATGAACAACAACCACAAAGGTATTCCTAGTGTTATGTGTGATGGGAGTAGCACAGTCTGCAGTTAAGGTGGATAACTTGCTAAACATATTTGGTGTCATACTAAGGGCTAATGTTGCAATTGCATTAGCTATGATGTTTTCATTTCAAGGTATGTGTTGGATATCAATGCTTATGAATTTTTGTAATAATTACTTCCCTAGGTCATAGAAAGGTTGTAAGTGCTTAGCTTTGCATGCATAGACTTCGGTCACTTGGTTAACCACAAGTTGTGAATCACCTTTGATCGTTAAATAACTAATTCCTAGGTCACAAGCTACCATCATCCCTTTGATCAAACCCTCATACTTTGCTACGTTGTTGGTACATGGGAACTTGAAAGGATAGGCAAAGGGTTAGCTCTCACCAAATGGGAATGTTATGATGGTAGTGGCATTGGCCCTATGGGTAGGTAAAGCTCCATCAAAGTTCATGATTACCTCATCACCCTCAAGCACTTGGCTAACTATGTTAATGTGTTCATCAAGGAACTCAGGATCTATGGCTGCTTGGTCATCAACAAGTAAAACTGTGAGTTGTATAACTATAGCTTGACCTTTCATACTGAGAGACATAATGGAGGTCAAACTCCATGGTTATGGCTTTCCATTAGGCTATATGGTTACTTTTGTAGATGTTGGCCATTATAGCTTTGAGTATGTTGTCCTTGCAAATGACATTGACTTGGCTTCTAAAGAGGTAGTATCTCCATTTTTTCAAAGAGAAGACTAGTGCTCAACCATACTTCTCCACCTTAGTGTATCAAGTCTCATGGGCTACTAATGTGTGGCTAAGGTAGTATACAAGCATTTCTACTTTGCCATCACATTTTTGATAGAGTAGAGAGGTAATGGATGTTTCAGAGATAGTAAGATAAATGTAAAATAATTTACCCTCTTATGGAGAATAGACTGTGTACAGTTGAATTCCTTCTTAAGGTTTTCAAAGGCCTCTTGGCATTGAGCCATCCACTCATAGTGAACTCCTTTCTTAAGCAAGTGTTGCATGGGCTGTAACTTATCTGTAAGCCTAGTGATAAACCTATGAATAAACTATAATATGCCTTGTAATCCCAAAATCTCTTTAAGGTTGGTAGGCATTGCTAATTTTGATATGGCCTTAACCTTATTAGGATCGATGCATATTCCTGCTTTAGAGATTACAAAGCCAAGCATCTTACCAGTCTTGATACCAAATATACACTTCTTAGGATTAAGCCTAAGCTCATATTTGAGGCATCATTTAAGCACAAGATCTAGGTCATTAGCATGGTCATTTGCCATCTTGGACTTAACGGCTATGTCATCTACGTAATCATTAAGCAAGCCTAGCATGTAATTGTTGAAGATATAGGTCATGGCTCTCTAGTATGTTGCTTCGGTGTTCTTAGGGCCAAAGGGCATTATGGTATAATAGAAAGTACCCCATGGGGTCATGAAGGTCATGCTAAGTTGGTGCTCTAGGTTAATCATAATTTGGTTATACCCAAAGAATCCATCCATAAAGGACAACAAGGCATGTTTGGTCATAGTATGGATAAGTTGATCAATACTAGGCAAAGGGAGGTCATGCTTAATAGTCACTTTCGTTAGGTCTTGAAAATCAATGCAAATATGGATACTCCCATTTTTCTTATGGAATATCACTATGTTGGATACCCATTCTGTGTAATCAATAGCCCTAATGAAACCAACTTGGTAGAGCTTTAACATTTCATCACCAACTACTAAGGCCAAATTAGGTTTAATTTTGTGCACTTTTTGTTTAACTGGTCTAATGCTAGGATGTAGTATGTTGTTGTGTTGAACTAGGTGTGGGTCTAGGCTTGGCATGTCTTCATATGACTAGGCAAAGGCTTTAATGTTGCTTTGTAAGATCTTGGTGATGTCTTGAGCATATCAAGGTGCTAGTGAGGAACTTAGTTTAGGGGTTTTCTCCTTACCACTATGTGTTGTGACAGGAACCTCAACTAGAGAGTCTTCAGTTATGTCTCCTACTTTTAAGTCAAGGGTTTTGACTAGGTTTTCAAGCTATTCTAGAGGTTTCTCTATTGAGACTATGTGGCATACGAGACTCTTACGCTCAAGATTTAGGCAATTAGGATCGATACATTATTCAACATCACCGTGAGGTCCATGTAGACACAAAGGCAAAGTAATTTGCTTTTAGGTACTCATACTTTGATTTTTCATGTTAAGCAAAAGCATATCAAGTAGCACTTGAATAAAAGTGAATAATTAATGCTAAAATTCTATGCAAACATATGCAAATTTAATGCAATCAAGACCATCCAAGGTCATCAATGAGGTAAGGATAATTTTACAAAGTAACATAAAGGCCAAACAAAGGTGTTATAGAGGTCAACCCAAGGAAAACATAAGAAATAAGGCTACAAATGATTAATAAAGGCCACAATTTTGCCAGTTTTAGGCCTTAGCGGGGCATGATGCCAGTTTAGAGTCTTGGTGGACTATGATGCCAATTGGGCCATGGTCATATGGTGTCAAACGGTGGTCAAGGAAGATAAAACCCCACTATTTGATATCATTTAAAGGCCAAACAAAAGCAAACAAAGCTATAACAAGGTAATTAAAGAACACATAAGGTTGTATAAAAGCCATAGAAGGCCAACAAGATCAACAAGGCAACACAAGTCCTAAAATAAGGCAAAAATCAAGCAAAATAGGCTATTTATGGTAAAATTTGGCTAATATAGGTAAAAAATGATGAGGTTTTGCCAATTTTAGGCCTTAGTGGACCATGTTTTGAGGCTACCTAGTTATTAGATGAGTTTGGACATCAATAGAGGTTGTTTCTAAGCTATTTAAGCTTGAAAATCAAGTGTTTTGAAGCTTCCACATTGGGCTCAACGTGGAAATAGGGACCCTCAACATAGAAACCAAGGAAAATAGATTTTAGAGTGTTCATAAGTCCAAAATTGAGGTTTTAGGACCTTCCTAAGGTAGCATAGGGTCAAATCCATCAAAAAGTAGGTCTTGAAGTCTTCCCTCCTTGTTTCCATGCTAGCCAGCATGGAAAACAGTGGGTTCAACATGAAGAGCCAAAATCCAAGCAAAAATAAGGTCAAACATGGTTAAATAGGTAGTTGGAACTTGTGCATCCTCCAGCATCATTTTGAGGTAATTTGAGCTAATTTTAAGTGTTAAAACATGTCAAAATGGCTCCCCCCTTTTTTCCATGCTAAGCATAGTATCCTCAATGTGAAAAAATAGGGGGACACTTGTTTTATGAATTCAGAGTAATTTAGAAGCACTTTGACTCAGTTTTTGGGATCCTAGGACTGTACACTTTGATTTTGCAAGTTTCTAGTTGATTTCAGGCACGTTTGAAGGTTGTTTAAGGGAATTTAAGGTATTTTCCATTTTTTCCACACTGGGGGAGTTACTACTACATGGAAGAATGGGGGAAATGGGTTTTGGAGGTTCAAATAAGGTCAGACAAGTAAAATCTTGAGGCTATGAGGTCTTGGGCTTCTGAGAGTGTCATCTTACCACCAAAAGTGGAAAAGTAGCTTTTCCCCTTTATTTCCATGCTAGGGAAGTTACTCTAGTGTGGAAGAAATAAGAATCCTAGATCTAGGCCAATTCCTATCACAGTCGATCGTGCATATTACCTTTTGAAGTTGCCAAGGCCAAGGGCTGTAGATCCATGTCAAAATTTAGCAATTTTGAGCATCCCTATGTGGTTTTCTTAGCTTCCCCTTATTTCCACATTGGGATTGGAAATCTCAACATGGAAAACTAGGGGGAACCATTTTTAGCCATGTAGGATTAGTCTTGTAATGTTTAAGGGCTCTAATAACTACTACAAGGGTTCTAGAGTGCATGAAAGGTTACTTAATGTCATTTTGAGGTGTTAGGAGCTCCAAACAAGTTTCTCCTAGAGTTTCCATGCTAGGGATACTATCCTTAACATGGAAAAATGGATCCCCAACATGAAAGAACCATGCATCTTAGGTCTAGGTCACTTTTGACCTCAATCAACTATGCATGTTAGCCTCTGGGGCTATCGATGTTGAGGACTAAGGTTTCATGACAAGTTTTGGAAATTTTGGGTATTTATAAGCATTTTTGGGCTTCCCCTCTTTTTCCACATTCAGATTGGATGCCTAGCATGGAAAACTAAGGGGAATCAGTTTTTGGCCTTTTGACATCAGTTTCTTAAACTTTGAAGGCTCCAGAGGATGTCACCATGGTCCTAGAGCACATGAAAGTTTAGTTAATGTTGTTTTGAGGTATTTATGGATCTAAATGAGTTTTCCCCTTAATTCTCAAGCTAGATAGCGTGGATGGGGGAATTCCTAGCATGGAAACACCATAAAACTTAGATCTAGCCTAGTTTGACTTCAATCAGCCATGCATGTGTCCTTACGAGATTGTTGGGGTTAAAGACTAGGGTTTGGAGTTAAAACTAGTTAGCTTGTAGGTTTTCCAAGTGGTTTTTGAACTTTTCCCTCTTTTTCCACACTAGGGATAGTATGCCTAGGGTCGAAAAATAGGGGGAATATAGCTTTTTTCCTTTTTGCATCATTTTTTATCATGCATATAGGTCCCTAAGGTTGATAGTGAAAATTATCAATGCATGGTGTTAGATTTTGGTGTTTTGAAGGTTGATGAGTTGTTTTTGATGTTCCCCCCCTTTTTTCATGTTGGGGCTTTCATTCTTAACATGGAAAATTTGGGGGAAATCTTTTCTAGCCATTTTTGATCACTTTCGATCATGCACGTAAGCTTTAGAGTTGCTAGTATCAACAGCTAACATCCGATGTCAAAATTCATTCATTTCAAGGGTAATTAGGTAATTTTCAAGATTCTCCCCTTTTTTCCATGTTGGGGCTTTTATGCTTAGAGTGAAAAATTGGGGGGAATGGATTTTTAGCTTTTTATTATCAATTTGACTATGCATGAGTGTCTATAGGATTGTTGGCATGAGCCATTAGTGCCTAAGGTCAAGATCTGGTCATTTTGAAGGCTATGAGGGGGTTTCTAGGCTTTCCCCCTTTCATTCACACTAAGGGTGGTAGGCTCAACATGGAAGGACTCTCCCTTAGTTAAGAAAGTCAAATCTAGACCAGATCAATAGCTGATTGACCATGCATGTCAACCTCTAGGGTTGCTAATGTCGATGGTCAATGTTGGGTGTTAAGATTTGATAGTTTTGAGGCTTCTAAGTACCTCATGCAATCTTTCCCTTTCTTCCAAGCTAGGCATGGTGGCCCCAGCATGGATGAGAGGGGAATGGTGGTTTTGTGCCATACTTAACCACTTTTGAGGCTTTCAAAAGCTCTAGAGGATTTTAATATGGTCTAGGGGTCATATGGCATTAAAAAATGGTCATTAGGTAATCGATTTAGGTCATTTTTGAATTGACCCCATCTATCCATGCTAGGGGTGAGAGGCTCAATGTGGAAGAAGCCTTCCCTAGCATGGAAAACACCAAATTCCAAATTTCGACCAGTTTTGATTAGGTTTAGTGGGGTTCCAAGGCAGTCGAAGATGCTTGTAGGGGTTCTAGGTCACATGGGGCCCGTTTTTGGGTCAAACTTAGGCTAGGTGAGTGCTGGGGGTAAGAGTGGGTGTTACCTCCCTTCTTCCATGCTTGGCACTATTTCCTTAGCTTGGAAACCCATGGTCTGAAGCTTTGTTCATGTCTCATCCACTTTTGGAAACCCAAGGTTGCAAAAAGGCAAGTTTGGATTATCAAAAATAGCAAAATATTTGTAATTCTAATGATTTTGCAAAATAGGAGGCATGTTTCCATTCTGGGCATGGTATTCCTAGTGTGGATGCATGGGGGTTAAAGTTTCCATTAAGTTTTAAGTGTCAAATTAGAAAAACTCTTAGTGTTGATGCCATTTTTGGTGAAGAGAGAATGTGCAAGGTTGGGCCCACAATCCAAAAATTTAAAATTTTGAAAAGTGAAGTTGTTTCCCACCCAAAACCAATGTGAACTAGACTTTCCCCCCTTTGTACTTTAGTGCACTTGTAGTTATGATGCACTAAAATAGTAGTTGGGGTTTCAAGATGTGTGTTTAGGCTTTAGATGAGTTTTAGATGTCAAATTTTGCAAGTTTTGATCATTATTGTCATTCTACAACAACAATGCATTGGAGGATAGCTCTGGTAGAGGTTCTTATAGTAGTAGCAACCATTTTTTAGTGTGGAAGCCTCCTATCTTCCTCATAGCCAGCGTTGATCTCCCATCCTTCTTAGTTTTCAATCATTCCCAGTGTTGAGCTTGCCATGGTGCTAAGGCAACGAGGGGGAAAGAGTTGGAACCCTATGATCCAAAAGGTGGATGAATGTTGCTAGGATCTAGAAGAAGTACCTAGGCCCATCTCCATCCAAGATTCTTCTGTTGCTACTCCAAGGTAGGCAATTCTACCTATTTTTGCCTTTGTTTTCTATGGTTTTTCTAGTTTAGTTTCCCATGTGATGGAGTTGTTTCTTCCAGATCTACTCTAGTGGAAAAATTAAAATGGAATTCTAATAAAAACCCACATTCTATTTTGGTTTTTTCCACATGGATCCATGATTGTTTCATTACTTTAGCTTTTGTAGATTCCATTTTGAAAATAGGGCTTGTTGTTTCATGCTTTTTTCCCAAAATTTTGGGGTGTGGCCATTTTTTCAGATCTAGGCCTTAGGATTTGTTAAAATTAAATTTCAAAAAAATCCTACCCCATTATATTAGTCTAAATGTTAATGGGTTTCAATGGTTTTGGCTATTTCAACTATTTTCATGGCTATATGAAATCTAGGTTTTGAGGGGTTTGATGTATTGGCATGAAAAAGCAAGCAATGTTGTGTATTTTTTCTTGGGAGAATAGCTACACATCTATAAAATTAAAGGTTATGGATTCATAGATCTTCATTTAGGCTTGCTAACAAATGTTATCTCATTTAATTTGGATTCCTAACGATGAAGTTATGGTTGTTTTCTTAACATTGCATAGTTAGGTTGTTTGTGACACTTTTGTAATTTTATGTAATTTTGCAATTTTTTTTAAGAAAAAGCAAATGTTTTAGCTATTTTCTAGTTATGGTTGAGTAGGCTTTGGCTTCATATTTCCAACAAAGGTAGAATCACTCTGATCAGACTTAAAAAGAATTTTCTATGAATTTTTTTACTAAGCATGTGTGATAAGGATGGTTATGCTATTTGTAGATTATTGTCCAAATTGACAAATTTTTCCTATATAAATGGAAAATATTTTAAATTTTTTCTAAGTATGGATGTGTAGGGCTCACTTTAAACTTTCAAATAGTGGTGGAATCACTCCATTTGGAGCTCAAATGAATTTTTGACATATTTTTACCAACCTTGCATGAAAAGGGATAAATGTTGATGATTATGGTTTTGGCTAAATTTTTTCATGTTCTATGGATATATGGCTATACTTTTCAATTTTAATGGTCATGGCTATAAGGTTCATAATTTCAAGATTCTTTTCATGGTAGAATCATTGAAATTGGGGTGCAAATAAATTTTTGATGAATTTTTTGGCTATGGATGTGTGAACAAGGCAAAGTTATGGTCATAACACACTACCCATTTGGAAATGGAAGTGGTTGATATGTGTAACTTATGTTTTTCTTTTGTCAACATGTAAACCTAATGCTTCATTTTGTTTTTTAAGAAGAGTAAAAGTTTTTTTTTTTATCTAGCTTTTACTATGGCTATATGGTTTTTTCTAATTTCATGATGCTTTTTTCTAAATTTGTGCATAACTTGGGTTCTTTTTCCAAATTTATGCATGCTTTGCATAATTTAGATGTTTTTTTCTAAACTTATGCTTGCTTTTTCTAACTTTATACATAATTTAGATGTTATTTTCTAAATTTATGCATGCTTTGCATAATTTAGATGTTTTTTTTTCTAAAGTTATGCTTTTGATGGAACACGATATCGTAGTGCATTGTCAAATCTATAAATTTAGATTTGACGATGAACTACAATAATAAAAATAAATGGAAATATTTAACTAAGGAAGCATTAAATAATTAAAAAAAATATTAAGCTAAGTGGATGCTACAATGATGGAAGTAATCTCGATCTTTATTGCTAGTCATGTAACATGTCCAAGTACGTCACACTTGAACAAAGGTGTTATACAATTACAAACATCACACTACAGGCATGCACTAGGAATAATAGACTTAAAAGAAAAGAAACTAAAAACTAACTATTTCTAAGATCTAAGCTGTCTTATTTAAAAGCCCAAGTACAATATTTTTAGGTGATGGCCAGATGAGGCAACGTTAGGTATCCGATGTCACTTATTAGCCTAGACATCGGGTACATGACATCGGGACTTCGATGTCATGTATCTAACGTCGAGTCTCGTCAAATCACAACTCATCATACCCCCACAATTGAATGAAAACTCATCGTCAAGTTAAACAAAAATGAGAAACAAGTCATTTACAAAATATTAGGTAGGTATGCAATTATTGACTAACTTCAACAATGGACAAAATGACTAACTCTTTGCATGCTGCAGTGGTGTAGTACAAAAATGGGACACATTATTACAAAATAAGATAAGAAAAAACAAGACTAGAAGGCTCATGTAGTGCTCGGAGGTGGTGGCTCTTCCATTGGTCACTTCCCTTTGTCATCAAGTTGTTGAAATTTGTAATGGTTGAGCAAGGCTTCAATTTTTCCTTCTCCATCCTTGGGTCATGCACTATCTAGGCTACTGTGCTGATGTGTGTTGGTGCCAATACATTCCAAGGACATGGTAGTTGTTAAAAAATTTGATTTGCCTTGATTTACCATGTTGCAAACTATTTTCATTCCTCATCGAAGGTCCTAGCTTTATCCCTTAACTCATGATAGTCTAATAATCTTCAAGCTAGGTTCGAGGCTACATCTTTTTATCCTTGGTGGCTAGCTTTGACCACTTCTAATTCTAAGTTTGTCACTTGTAACTTTTGCAAAGCATCCTTCTAATTCACAAACTCCTTCTCATACAGTGTGTAAGTGGTTAGCACTTGCTTCTCCAACTTGCTTCAAGGATGACCTGCTATTAACATGGCAAGGTTGACATATCTGAGGTTAGCTAGTGTCATGTATTCCTTCAAATCTTCTATCTATAAGTCCTTATTTTTAACTTCTACTTGTTGGACCATGGCATAACTGTGCAAAATGGCCTCCATTCATAATTTTGTGCTACTAAGGAGTTGATGTGGGCCTTAACCATCTTGATTTCTTTCTCATTAATTTCCTTGTACATGCTAACCTAGTCCCGAAAGTTTTTTTTTAACTTCTCATGTTTCTTGGCCTCGTTCTGTCAGGCACTGATCTCAATTACTATTTTTTTATGAATAGTGCATACCTCTTCCATAGAGAGGGTTGTATTTTCTTAGGTCAATTGACTCATGTCCTGGTTGATCCTCACTAGTTGTTCCCTCAACTAGTGGACGCTCTCTTCCAAGATGTTCTTTTGCTTTTCCACTAGGGTCAACTAGGCATTCTCTTTAGCAAGCTACTTGTTTTCTTCTTAAATAGCGGTCAATGCCTTTTTATGTGCACAAGTTTGCACATCTACAATTGAGGCATTCCAAATCGCCATCTCATTTGCTTTCTCTATAGTTGCTCTCTCCTTCTCCAGCTTAGTAATCTCCTTTGTTCAAAACTACTCCAGTTGGTCTAGTGTGATGAAACATGTAGGATCCTGTCATTCAGCATGTAGGCAGCTAGCTCTTCTTACAATCTTTGCACCTTAGCTTTTTCATGCTTTTCTTTGACCTCAGCCATGACCAACTTTCCTTTTGTAGTGATGAGGTTTGATTATACTATAGTGACATTGCTAGGGATGTCGAACAAAGTGATCATCACTTAACCTATTTGCAATAAACGATCAAGTACATCCTCATGGACTGCAGAAGTCATTGAGGTCCCAGTTGACATTTGTGCATCTCTTGTCCCTACCAAATCAATTGGAGGCACAATAGGAACATTGAATGATTCCTTGATGTGATCAGTGATCACCTCTGCTATGCCTACTACATCCTTGTGTTGTAGCACTACCACTATGGTGCCTTCTCCTATTTCCAATGTGACTTGAAAGGATGCAGCATTCCTAGAGATCTGGTGTAACCATTGGGATCTCCCTCCTCTTTATTGAATTGAGATCTCCCTCCTTATTGGATCTGCTAATATGATGGGTTGTACAACATTGTCCATAACTTAGAAGAGATTAGCCTCATCCTTGCTCCCCCAACTGATAGCCTCAACGATTCTTTGAAGGTGGCCCATTGATGATCTATAATCTTATGGCGCTGGTGGCAGAGCTTATGCTTGTGAGTGCTACTTAGGTTCTTGTTACGTTTTAGTTCTTGGTTTTGCCTCCTTTTCAGCTTCTTGGTCCTCACTAGAATCTTTTCTTGGTGTTGTAGTTTTGAGGAGCTTTGCAAAAGAGGCATGTTGAGCCTTCTGAAGGATATCATTGGTATATCCTAAGATTCCTGCATGCTTGCATAGCTTTTTGATCATATAGGGAAATGGAAATGTTGGTCTCCTTAGCTTTGTTTCTTCAAACCATTGTTGAATTTCTGTGAAATAGTATTAAGGAAAGTTAACTGAAAATTTTTCAATTAAAATGACACTTCCCATAGCTGCATAAGTGAAAATGTGATTGAGCCCTTTGGTGGGAAATAGGTGGTATGTTCTGATCTTGAAGTAAGTTCTCTCTTCCAAGTTCATCTCATGGTATGATTTATCTTCCTTGCTATACACTTGCCGCAGCCACAGTCTCTTTGTTTCAGGGTCAGATTTGGTGGACAGGTGAGCAACCTTAGCCCTTCATTAGGTAGGTTGAGAGTTGCAGCTATATCTTTGACTACATAAGAGAAATTTACCCCATAGATATTCATAGTGATACCCTTGTCCTTATTGTGCTAGAATTGATAGAATTTTCCAAAGTACCATTCACCACTATCAGACAGGATCGACCACAATGGGGATGCTTTAAGTTTTGTCTACATTGCTTTAGAAGAAAATTCCATAAAAAAACTTAAGTTCATTTCCATAATGATCAAGGTCAATGTGGAATTTTTAAAAATGGTAATAAGGTAGTTAGGGGGCAACGTGAGCCATTTTCCCTGTTCGGGAGCCAGTACTTCTACCACCTCACCTTAGGTTGATTGCTCCGTAGCAAGGGCCTCTTGATTGATCTGAAAGATTGGGAATCCTGTTCAGCATGTTCTTCTTGTTCTCCTTGCTAACTATGGCCACCACGTGGGCGCTTAGCAACTCTTTGTGAGGGTTCACCCTAAGCACCTCTTTTTGGAATCATTTGCAGTCAAATGAAAATCAAGTATTACCAAGGTGACGTTTATTATCATCTATCAACTCATACCTTACTCATAACCTTAGTTCATTAAGCTCATTATGCATATGATTTCAGGGTTAAGAAAAGTTTCAAGAAAAATCCCCCAAGAAGTGTCTATCTTTTTCGATGACCCATTGCAACTAGTTCCTTTTTCATTATATGTGGCTTAAAATAATGGTTTTAAATCAAAGGTTTAGAAAAATTGAATGTCTAGCATTATTGTTAATGATTTTTCATTATAAGTCCTATGGTTTTTAACATTCTTACCCTTAGAATACCTTTCGAGAAATAGCAAATTTCAATGAATTGATGCAAAGTTTGCACACATGCACCCCCCACGACTAAGTTGAACACTCTAGGTTTAGATAGATTTAAATGGTAGAGAAATCAAAGTGTTAAAGAGCTAGATATCACAAGTGGAAGATGGAGGCATAGAACTCTAAGTCATGAGAAAAAATTGCAACAATGCCCTTAGTAACAAATAAGAGAAATGAAGTTCATGTTGCAAGGGGGTCTAATATATATATGTTTTTTAGACCCGACGTTAGGTACGCGATGTCAGGTCAAACTTTACGTCACGTACATGATGTCAAGGTCCAAAAATTCCAATTTTTATGGGGCCAAAGGTTATGCAAACTGAAGCTTTGGGTTTGATTAGAAGGTTGAAAGTTAAATTTTGCAGTTTGTGTAAGTGGAAAAATTAATTGGAGGTACCGAAGGTAGGATAAGGTGAAGTCTTCAATGCTAAAAGTACGAGAATGAGCAAGAAAAAAGGCATTAAGAGCTTGATTGTGGGATAGAGTATATTCATGATAAGGGAAACAATAAAATATAACAATTGGAGTGCATGGAAGGTGAAAATGATGTGGTCATGTTAAACAAGTACAAGTCACAAAAGGTACACAAGTGGGTCCTCCCCAAAGCAGGTGCTAGCCTATGATGCCCTTATGTAACCATGCCAAAAATATCCATAGGCACTAGAGGAGTTGAATGCATTGCATACTTGTAAAATAAAACACACATGTTAAAACCACCGAATTGAGATAATTACTCCATGTTACACAAAACCACAAGTTATGAACATTCAGACAACGTGATGAAATGGATTGAAGAAGGGATCATAGAAATTGGGACATGAGGTATTGTACCATGATCATAATGAAACCTTGTATGTTATTAATGGTTAGATAACCATGTTTCCTTCCTTCCAAGATTCAAACAAAATCCAAACCACCTTCAATGATACCACATTGCTTCATACCATCAACAAACAATCATAAGACTATCAAAGTTGCAAGAAGTAACATCACTTGGCATTTTTTCCAAGGTAGGAGCATTATTATGGTACAATTATTATTTGTGTTTGTTTATTGTTGTTTTTTTTTATTTTTTTATGGTTCTGAGAAGTTGCCAGCCTTCAAGCATGGATACATGTATTTCCAGTGGGACCTACAAAAGTTTATTTAGTGCTAGTTAAAGTTGTGCTTACTTCCATTTTTCATTAGATCTACAAGGATATGGGTACAACCTCTTCAACATGATAGAACATACATAAGTAGCTAAAGAGAATCCACAAATCCCCTTGATGTCACACTCTTTACATTTCATCTTGGTTCTACACTCTTCCATCCAGACATAATGGTTATGAAGTTATTTAGAGTTTGGATTATGGAAAAGATTATCATTATGACTAGAGCAAGAACCTCTTATTAATGAAATGGGTGAATGGATGTTATATTTGCAATATCTAAATAATTAGTCCCTTATGATTATATAACATAAAGAAAAAAAACTTCACCTCAATGGCAACATGATCAATAGTGAGATTACATATAAGGAAAATTAAAACAACTAGAAAATGTAGAGAATGTAGAAAGAATAGGAAAATGATAAAAATTGTAGAACAAAAAGATAAAAGGTACTTAAAAATACAAAATTTTAGAATGGGGGGTAACCCTCATGGCTAAACATTTGGCCGTGACAAGGATTAACAAGTGGATGAAAACGATCCATGCATGTATGAAATGTTAGAAACCTTTCATGCCCCAACCACTGCCTATCTATTGGTGGTGTGGTGGTTGGGTAGAAAAATTGTTGGTCACACACCTGATTGTTATATGTATGGTGGATTAGGATATGAGGCATGTTAAAATTATGGATGATTGGCCCACTATTACACCCTTGAGTATGAGATGGTATGCATGGATTCATTTGTCTCCCCACATTTGTAGATTCATTGGTTGGATATGAGATTGGAGTATAGATGGATGGTGGACCTTGTGTAGGCTTAGAGGGCATTGGTTGAGATAGGGAAGGTGATACGCTGGATTGGCCTTGTGATAGCTTAGATGATGTGGTGGGTCCATGTGTAGTTTACCTTAGCTTACGACCTTTCCTCCAGAAGGGATGTTTTTGACATTATAGTTGGATCCCACTAGTGTCAGCGTGTCTATGCACATTTACAACATAAGTGGCACTCATTTTTTGATATTGCAATGCAAAACCTTCTCGCATTACTAGTGATGGCATTGAAGTAGGTGGATTATGAGAATATTGAGGGTAAGTTGGATGGTAAGAAGCATGAGGTGGTGATCCTTTAGGGGATGTCATGTATTGATGGTGCTTGGGAGAGTGATAGTGGCGATTTGAAGTGGAGGATGCCAAACTGGTTGGAGAAACAAGATGTTGAACATAATATTCATGAGGTTTTGGTGGGTATGGTTAATTTGGTGGTGGCCTTTCCCACGACTGTGGTTGTTGCCATTGCGGTTGATGACTGTGTTGAGGCTAGTGATAAGTCCTCCTAGGGTGGTACGATTGATTATGGGACTGTCTATAATTACCTTGTGGAAGAGGAAATCTCCTAGGCATATGCTTTTGTACAAATTTTTGATTTAAGGCACTTTCCTAATACTTCTGTAGATGCAAGAATATGGGGCATTGACCCTTTGTATGGTCATATATGCATAGGTTACATCCATCATCCTCGTCTATAGTGGAGTCTTTAGCCTCACTTTCATCAATCATTTTTCTCATTTGCTAAAAAGTGTTCTTAGCTGTTTCTTGATTCTGTATCCTTTGTTGATTGTGTTTGCCTGGCATATGTTGTAGAATCTTCGTTGTGACTGTTTCAATAATATTTGTGATGTTTTTGTTTATCCACTTAGACATCCTATTGAATTTTGCTTCTAGATCATTAATAGACTCCTCTATCAACAAAGTTTGTTGCATAATAACCTTATTAATGGTAGTTTCATTTTCCTTATCATAAATTTGTACCTTCCTCAATTGAAGAGTTGGGTCCCATTGATGTTTTTTGACATCCTTCCATTTACATATTTCTCGTTCTTCTTTTGCCATATATTTTATTATCTCTTTGATTTGATGGACTTGAAGCTTGTATAATTTCCCTGGGGCATACATCCCAAGGGTCACCCTTGTTTCATTATAAAGCCCATCGATGATGTCATAAAGTTGCTCTTCCTCAAAGAAACCATGGCCTAGGCACCTATTTAGTAAGGCATAATATCTATCTAAGGCCATGTCCAAGGGTTCATGTTCTTGTTTCCACTCTTGGATTTGTCTCCTCAAATTGGACACTCTTTTATAGGGTTGGTATCTATTGTTAAAAAGTTCTATCATTTTAGACCATCGTCAAATTGAATTTGGTCTCAATAATCTATACCACACTTCAGCTCTATCAATTAGTGTCCTAGGAAAGAGCTTAAGCTTTTACCATCCACTTTCAATGTTATAGAAGGCATAGGCATCCTAGAAGGCTTGTAAATGTTGTTGTGGATCCATATCATAGCCTCTTGAAAATTTAGGAATATTGTTCATCTCAAGCTTGGGTAAATAGCTCTTTTTGAGATGCCTACAATATATCTTAATGGCCTCTGTGATATGCATTAGGCTCTTAGTGGCCAATAGGGGTTCATCATCATCAAACGAATTGTCAAGGAAATTTCTATGTTCATGGTTACTTCTTTGACTTCTAGGTTTACCAAATGTTGTAGTTACTTCCCCATTTTGGGGATTAACCTTAATTTCGCTATTGCGAAACGTTAAGTGTGTTGACTTCTCCTCCCTTGGTGAGGAAGGAATAATCATTGCATGGATGGCTTCCTCATTAGGGGGATGTTCTCATGAATGAGTATGAAAGTCAACATTTTGATTAGCATTTGACAATGTATGATGGAAGTCATGATTAAGTCATACAAGCTTAAAGTTATGTTTTTAGCTTCAGGGATTACCTGACTTGGTCCATTGTACTAAGGAAGTTTTTATCATTAGTCGTGGGCATGTCACCCTAGTTATGCTTTACTTCCTTCATACATCCTAAAATGTGAACTTTGGCTTTAGGTTGTGGTTATTGTGGTTCTACCTTGTTATTTTAGTTATGGGCTTTGGTATCCTACTGTGGCCTATTGGTTGAAGAGGTTGGGGTAGAGGAGGTCATGGGTATAGCTAAAATGAGTGGGCTTTGGTGGATCCACTTTCTTTCATGCCTTTGTCTTCTTGTCTCCCTTGTTGTTAGGCTTTTACTTATGCTTCTTCCTTTATTTGGCTAATGTTTTTGGTTTGTTAGTTGTTGGATGTGAGGAAGAGATAGTAGCACTGGTCACCATACGGGGTCATTACACTTTTTGGATATGGGTAGTTGGGTTGTATTGGGTTGGGGGGCCTTGATGACAAAAGGTTTCCTTGGAGGCACTCGTGATGGTACTCTTATGAAAAAAGGAGTTCTTGAGTTGTAGGAAGCTAAAGAAGCTTTTTCATTGTAGAGGAGCACTTGAATCATGAATGGTTCTCTTACAAGTCTTTGATCGTCATCAATGTTGAATGTTGAAATAATATAAGAACTATCATTAGCATTCAATGAGTCTTTGTAAACTTGCATCAACTAGTTTTGTGGTCAAACTAGGTTGGAAGCATCTAGGACTAGCTCCCTTCTATCTATCATCCTTTGCAAGTCATCCTTCAGCGCAAGGTAGAAGTCTATGTCATGACCAAGCAGTTGATGATAATGGCAGAAGCAGTCTAGTTTGAAGTATCTAGGCAACTTGGGATCATCCTTTATTTCCCAAGTGGGATATTTGACTATTTCGCATTGTTGCTCATGTTTCTTTTGAGCAACTTTAGTCATTTGTTTGTGTTGTATGTGTCAACTTCTTAATAGTTGGTCTAGCAAATTAGATGGTTTTAATGGCAATGTAGTATTTGGACTTGTCCTTCCTTTTAAAGTTAGGTTTGGTTGTTGTCGATGTAGTGGCCCCATAGGTTGATGGTTGATTATTTGGGTCATTAGTAGGGGCCTTGGGTGGATTGACCTTCGACCCTTGGTTTTTGATCTTTGTTTCTTTGGTTATAGTTGCGATGGTCATGTTTTTTTATTTGCTCTTTTCTTTATCTCTTTGAGTGTGCTGGTTTTTATATGCTATATAGGCCAGATCATGACTAATCTCTGTAGTATCCTCTATATTTTTAGTTTGAGTGAATGCTTGGCTGAGGGACCATGGGTTAAGGTAGTAGAGTTTAGAATTGATGAAGTTACTAACTGCTCCCTTAAATATGGCTAAGAGATGGGCTTTAACTATGGGCTCTAGTATTTCGTTGAGTAGTTCATTCCATCTCTGGATGAACTTCATTATGGGTTCTAAGGGCCCCTGCTTAACCTTCATGAGTTGGTCAAGCATTATGTTAGGCTTCAAGTTATACTTGAAGTAGTTGACAAACTAGGCTATTGAGTCCTCTAAGGAGGATATGGATCCTCTAGGTCATGCATAGTACCAATCAAATGCTTTATTGGTCAAAGACATAGGGAAAATCCTCATTATGGTATGAGGTCATGGCTACAAGAGTAAACATTCAGATCGAAAGGTGATAAGGTGAGCATTAGGATCACCTTCTCTGTTATATTTGCTAAATTAGGGAATAGGGACACTAGGAGGAAGTGTCAAGGATGGGACTACAAGACTTATGGAATCGTCTTGGTGAAAATCCATAATCTTGACAATTTGTGTGGTAGAGGCTTTAAGCCTTTTCAACTCCTTTGTTAAGTATTGGATCATTTGGAAGGCTTGATCTAAGCCTTGTGGTGGCCACATAGGTTGTGGAGTTTGCACATATGCTTGTGATATTTATTGTGAGGTGTGTGGCCTCACTATGGGTTGCATGACAGAAGGAAGAGGTTGTGTTATGGTTGTCTTGTGGACCAAACAAAGAAAAGGATGTAGGTGCTAATACTTGAGGCACAAATAGGATAAAGGAGGTGTTTGATCCCTATGTCACTTGGGGTCCCATGGTGGACCCCATGTAAGTAGTTAATATATTTGTGGTGGTAAAAACCACCATCAATGGTTTTATATATCGAGACTGTGTTCTAGATGGAATTGATTTGTTGTTGGTTGTGACATTGGCTGAGTTTGATGTGTGGACATAATCGGCATGGGGTCCACTATAGTAAGGTAGGAAGGAGTGGAAGATGGTGGCACCATGCCTATGGAGAAAACAAAAGCATTAGAGGAAGGTGTTGTGACCTTAGGGGATGTTTGTTAGAACAATCCTTCCAAAATGTTTTCAGGTTCAGATTCTACCTTAAATTCATCCTCCGCTTCTTGTTGTTCCTCAAAGCTATGCTTGTCATCTTCCTCTTCCATGGTTATCAATTAGGCTAGGATGCTAGCATTGATGTCATTAAGGGGAATTTGGTCATACGGGGAAGGGATGTACTCCTTCCCACTCTTGTGTATGAGCTTAAACTGCCTCTTAACCTTTGCTTCAATACATGGAATTAGCATGCTTGCCTGTGTTTTATCAAAAATGAAGTTATAATGATCTTCATTTATGGTTGCAAAATTAGGACTCTCCCCTCTAACCCTTAAAGATCACCTACACTCAATGATGGCAAGTTCTTTAGGGTCATAGATCCTCATGGCTTATTGGTTATGACCTTCACCAGTGAGGATGAAGGGCAATTCGGTGGCTTGTGGGAAAGACATGGCTATAGTGTTGAGAATGGCTTAAAACAAGGCTATGAATGATAAAATAAAATAAAATTCCAGTGAATTGAATTTAAAAATGTTTTTAAAAAATAAAAATGATAAAAAATGAGGTACTTACTATAATTAGTAAGTGGGGGGTAAGGGGGGTTTACCCCTTTATTAGAAATGAAAAGCTAGGAAAGTTGGTAGTAAGCCTCACCCAAGTTGGTCTTTGAATTTCCTCTATGCTAGGTATGGTAGGGGGGAAAGAAGGGGGATGAGATAATGGAAATCTCACATCTTTTAATTTCAATGTTGGAGAGAGGAGACAAAAGTTTAAAGGTCCAAAATGGAAACTTGGCAATTTTCCAAAAATGGTTTTGGCAAGCTACTAACTTTTACCACAAAGGAGGGAAAAGTAGGCTTGGTTGGTATGGAAACCAACGCTAGTTTTGTGGCAAAAAATGTGGCAACAAAAATAAATGGTTATTAAGGCTCCACATTGGCTTTATTCTAGAAATTCACAATAGATGTTGTGAAATTTCAGCATCCACACCACCTGTAACTTCCACGTTGAGGTTTTAGCTATAGGGGGGTAAAGACATTGTTGGATTCCTTGGGAGTTTTTACTTCAAAAGACTAGAAAATGGCTTTTAACTTGCAACGTTGGTGATGGAATAAAAGTAGATTTGGTCATTAAGTTGGTACCAAACCTCATTCATGCTGGCCTCCCAATTATTTCAACATTGGGTATGGAAAAGGGGGTAAAGAAGAGGGGGTAAGATGATGTGAATCTCACACCTCCTACCTCAACATTGATGAGCCAAAAGCTAAAAATCAAAGTGGAAATTTGATTTTTTCCACTAAAATTAGTTTTAGCTAGCTACCAATTTTTTTAGCTTGGAAAAATGGGGGGAAGCCAACTTACAAAAAAGTTGAACCATTCATTTTAGAAACTAGAGAATAAAATATTCGAAGTATAAAGGAAAAATAGGGGGAATAGATATCAACATTGGCTTTGGACTATAAAATTCACAATGGGTGCAATGAAAAGTCAACACCCAACCACCTGCAACTTTCATGTTATAATTCTAATCATAAGGGAAAATGATCAGCGTTGATTCTTCAAAGGTTTTGGCTGTAAAAAATCAAAGAAAAGTTTGCAAATGGCCATTTTGGTAATGGAGAAGAATAGATCTAGAATTTAGGTGAAGGCATTTCTTCTAGCACAAAGAAAAACTATTGCAACTAAAGACCTCAGTTGCTGGGAAAATTGAGGATCCTTAGTGTAGTAGTTCCTCAACTGATGAATCACTAGGGCGTCTAGGAAAAAAATGGGATTCGAGGTACCTTGGTTGATTCAATAGATCAACTAGGGACTTACAAAATGCAAAGCATGGTAACAAAAACAAAATGGAATGTAAAACTGATAGCAGATCTGAAATGATGCACAAATAATAAACAAATATATTTCATACATAAAACCCAAAACTTAGAACTTTATTGAGAAAGAATAAAGTGTAAGAGAAATGTGTACAAATGGTGCTAGATGAGTAGAAAGAGGGTTCACTTATGCAAGAGTTCAAAGCTTGTTGGAGCTAATGTGATCTACTTCAAGATCCAAATGCTAAGCCACTCTTGATGCTATTGAACCTCTTCCATTACAACTTCAAATTTGCAAGTTGGGTTACTACTAGAGAGGTGAGAAAAGTAAGAAATTTGGCTACCAAATTACTCCATGCTGGGGATTGGGAGCCCCAAAAATGCACCTTTGACACCAAAAGTTCACAAGGCTCAAGGCTATGATGCTTCCATGCTGGGGTTTAAGAGAATGCAAGTATGGGAGCTTGCAAAAGCTCTTGAGTGTTTGAGAATGTTTCAAGTGTGGAATTAGTGCTTGGAAAATTGCTTAACCATTTGAAAAATTATTGAATTGCCAAAGTGTTTTTATGCCAAAAGTTATTAAACATTGCTGAACCTATAAATGGTGTTAGAGGCTAGTTTTTATAGGTTTTAGGCCATGCATGGGGCTAGAAAATGGCTATGATTTGGCTAGAAAATGGCTATGATTTTTTTGTAAATTGGCTGAAAAATTTAGGTGAGAGGGTGCACTATACATAGTAAATGCTTCCCCCAATGGCCATTTCATTTACTATAAATAATAATTGAGGCACACCTTTTATGCTGGAGATGAGTATTCCACAATGAGCTCTCCACCATGCTTGTAAAGTGGCTGGTCAATGTTGAAATGCATGAAGCGTTGAAATTTGGCTATTGTGGCTTTCACACTAGGGGGATGTGATTTTCAATGCTGGGGATGAAGACTCCACATTGGCGAAAACTTCCACGTTGAGGAGGGAAGGTTTCCAAGCTATGCATGTGTTCTCCACATTGAAGGGGGGAAGTTTCTAAAATGCCCACCCTTCCATGCTGGGGGTAGGTGAGATTTACCCCCTACATGTGCTACTAGTGTAGAAAAGTGTATACCCCCATAAAACCCATCAAATTGACTTTTTGACATTCCAAAAGACATTTTGACACACCCCAGCCCAAATATAGATAATAGGTAACTTTTTTCACTTGGGGAATGAGGCTTGGACCACTTATGAGCATTTTTCAATCCTAAAAATTGAAAGTATGTGAAATTTCCCACAATGGGTTATAATCGTCACATTTACAATGAATTTTTGCCTTAGGTTTCATGGGGTGAAAGCTACATGATGAAGAAACCCTATAACATGCAAATTTATATGGTGTTTCAAATATAGCTGTACATTTTTCAAGCTCCATATAATCCAATCAATCCTTCAGTATTTCTTTTTTATTATATCTCTTAAAAATTTTTCCTTTAAAAATCCATGGTATGACTCAACAACATTATTTGTGTGTTTTGTGCATGGGGAACATCACGAAATGATTTAGCCTACATCTCTAGAAACAAAAGGTTAAATACAATAATAAGTAATAAAAAAATTTGCAAAGAGTGTATGAGTGTGAATATGAACTTTAATGGAATGATACTCACCAAATTTGTCTCCACTTAACCACTGTTATTTTAAGTATTTAATGAATTTTGAGTTCTCTTGAAACCTATTAATAAATTTTTCTGATTTCCACAACAACATCTACAATAGTTCTGCATTCATTCGTAATATGATCAAGATGATCATCCATTACTTTTCTCTAACTGGAATCTCTAACTTTGGTTGCGAAGTACTTCCTCCAGGCCCTCCATACATGCCAAATGCATAAAGAAACACTGCTCCTAAAACTAGGCTTATTAAATTATCAAATTTAAGCACATGTTAAGATATCTCACACCAAGGTACCATCATTTCAAGTGTGTTTTCAAATGCCTTAAAAGTTACCTCACTGCATTCATATATGCCTTTGAGTCATCTAGCATGAAAGCATTTATTGTCCAATTAGTGTTCTTACCCTTGCCTCTTCGATGGAGCTCTCAAAGCCAACCACTTATATCAGCTTCAGTGCACCTTAAGGATATCACCCATGCAACTAGAAGTCCATTATAATATGAATCAAGAGCCATCATAGTATGAAGATGGAACTACAAAGAGAACCACTCATTTGTAATTAGGTAATGTACAATTCTACTATCACACCAACAATTTTTAAAATGGAATAATAGCACTAATTATCGAGACTTACACCATATTTGTTAGTGTTGAAAGTGGAATCCATTGTAAGGATACTATAGTGAGATAAAGCTATCATTTTTTTTGAGCATCCAAGATGATTGCAACCTGATGATGAATGGGACACCTTGTTCTTTTTTCTCTTCTTAGTAGTAAAAGGAAAAATCACTAGTTGTTTGGTACCAAAGTTGGGTACTTATTTTACCATGCTCACTTTTCTTGTAATTATGGATTACATTTTTGCAAATGTTGTAGATGTATTAAACAAGAAAGATATCCCTCTTTATTGATAGCTGGAACTCCTATCGTTCCTTAAAAAGATCTTTTATATACCTGTCATGGATGAGATCTATTGGTACTCCTTCTTTCCATAAACACACTATCTTTTGATGTATCTTAGTAGAAATTTGTATGGATTGTGAGTTTCTTTTATCTATCATGGGACCAAGCAAGCCATGATAGTAAGCTCCTAATGTGTCAATATGATTCATTTCTTTATATATAATACATGCAAGATGATCAGCTCCTCTCGTACAATAAACTATGAAATGACATTGACAACCAATCTTTCTTCTAGTCTTATTTCTTTTTCTACCTTTTTTGGGTGCTATCCCTATTGTAGCATTTGGTTCATACTTGTAATGATAAGTGAAAAAAAATGTATTTAAACAAGGGTCATAGTCTTCTAAATTATGCATCTTTATATTACAAGACATTAGTACATAAATACAAAATAGTGTTGAGTAACTTACATGATGCGACTAGTGTAATGGTTTGCTTGTAAGGGAGTCTCCTTTGTCCATTTCTATTTTTTTTGTTCTATATAAAATTTTGCAAGAAAAATCTCATTTTTCTGTTCGCCCTCAATAAAATCATCTACTCTATCTCTATATATCCAAGCAAATGCATTGTTGTAGAAATAAGACCATCAAATATCATCATTTGAAAAATGCCTTGATAGGAGATTTTGTATTTCTTGTTGCCACGTAGTTTCCTAGAAACTAGCATGCTCTCGTCTTCTTCACATTCTTCAAATGTTTGTTTTTAAGGAGTTGGTGCATTGTTTTCTACATTTAACCCCTTCTATCCAAGGATAGTGCCAAGTAGAAAAATACAAAGTGTAATAATTCCCAGAATGTGGGACTAGATTCTATGAAAAATCAATAATTTAATATTGGGAATTATGATACCCTATCCCAACATTAGCTTTAGCAATTAATAAAAAGAAATACACCTAGAAAAATCTATGAAAAAGTGTTAATGACCTTTCAAAAAAATTAGAAAAAAATTAACAACTAAAAACCTTAGTGTAGACTATCGCAGCTAACCCTAGCATGAGGGAAAAGAACATAAATTGACAATTGTGGTGTGGTTTAACTTACCTTCCCGCTCATTGCTATTTCAATGTCCGAAAAGAAATTCTTTGAAATGACATCCTTTGCTACTACCTTGGTAGCTTTGCTGTGTGACCTTTAATGATGCTACTTCTTACCTGATGTCTACTACGCATAAGTGAAAGTGAAAGTAAAAGTAGAGGTGAAAATAACTATCAAGGCAATTCATTTTATTTTTTTTACATTTTACCTTGCGATGAGAGGTTCTATGGATCACATTTTACAAAAAACTGCGAGTCCCACTTTATTTGTATTCTCACAATTTAATTATAATAATGCATTTCACATTTGTAAGTTGCTACTTGTAGTTTGATCTCTATGTTATGAGGGCATGCAAGGAGTGCTATATGACATTCGGAAAAGTGTGAGCTATTAAGAGTAACAATAGCATGCAATTTCACCCAGAACCATCTAGAAGTCCAAAAATGCTTGAAATTTACCCCAATTAAAAGACATGACACTAAGAAAAATTCTAATGTATACCCCAATTTTCAAAGTTATGAATAGCCATTAGATGATAGTTAAGTATGATGAGTTGGAAACCATAGTATGACATTAGGAATCATAAATGTTTTCATGTTTGATAAATCGAAACAACTAATCTAATGGGTGCAACTTTAGCCTAAGGTTACTGTTGGCACATTTGGCCATTTCATGAAGTAGGCTGGTAAGATTAAATTGGTTAAAAGTTCTTGGAAAAGTGGCTAAAGTTTGGCTTTGAGAGAAAAAAATAAGTTAACAATAGCATTTGTTTAAAAATATGTATAGAAGCCCCATTCCTATACATAGTGGGATTATGGAGGAAGTCCAATTTATCATTTATATGATATGAAGATATAACAAATCAAAGAGCATTTTAAGTAAAATTTGTGTTGTATCCATTTTATTTCTGAAAGCAACCTCTGCAGCAACACAAATTTAGTAGGACAGGAATATTGCAATTCATATTTTGATGGAAAGGGTTCCANGATAACTAGGAAAGTTTTCATGTTTATTATTAGACAGAGTAGGTGGTTTTCATTTATGATTTAATGTTAGATGTTAATTTGAACATTGTGTTACATTGGGATCAAACCATAGCATTACCTTAGGGTTTAGGGTTTAGGCAAAAGATGAAAACTTGTAATTTTGGCCTACCAAAATGCATGGAACATTTCAAAAGTCTGGTTTAGGTGGAGTGCAAGATGCTGTAAGGATGTTTGAAACTCAAAGTAATTATTCCCTATCGAAAGATTTGAATGCCTTTTTGATGGCCCTTTACCTTTCAGAGGATGCTACTGTGCACTTCCTCACAGTATACCTAGACATTGTTACCAAGAATTCCTCTATCATCTAAAAGTAACGATCTTCATGAAATTATTTGCAACTGGAAGTTTTTAATGTCTTTTAGATAATCTTCGATGTACTGAATGACCATCTTCCTTCTGATTGCCTCAAATTCTATGCAATTATCCTCTTTCGGAAGGTCTTTGTGCCTTTCGGTTGGAACTATGGGAGGGCACTAGTCACACCAACTTGTAGTTTAGCCACAATGGACAACTCGATGAGCCTCTTCCTTCTAGAAGCCACAATCTTTGAGCAATTATTCCCTTTCAGAAAGACTTGATTTCTTCTAATTAGAATTGTAAGAGGATGCTAGTCTCACCACTCTATAGTTTAGCTAGAGTTTACAATTGGATGACCCTCTGCCTTCCAATAAGCATGATCAAGGACCAATTATTCCCTAGCAAAAGGTTTGAGTGCCTTCTAGTAGGGATTATGAGAGGGTTCTAGTAGCATGTGCTTGTAGTTTACCAAGACCTTACTACCAGATAACCCTATGCCTACCAAAAGCCATAATCTCCAACCAATTATTCCCTTCTGATTAATCTTTAGCCTTTCAATTGATCCTCTTTCTTCTATTTGCATCAAATTATAAGCAATTATTCCCTTCTGGAAGGTTTGGGTGCCTTTCGGTTGGGATTGTGGAAGGGTGCTAGTTGCTCCACCCTGCAGTTTAGTTACATTTTGCAACCGAATGATCCTATGCCTTCCGAAAGCTACGATCCCCAAGCAGTTGTTGCCTACTAGAAGGTTTGAGTGCCTTTCAGTAGGAATTGTAGGCAGGTGCTAGTAGCACATGCTCATAGTTTACTAAGAACTTACTATCGAATAACCCTCTCCCATATGGAAGCCATGATCTTCAAGTAATTTTTCACAACCAGAAGGTCCTCATGCCTTTTGGTAGATCTTTAGCCTATTGGATGATCCTCTTCCATCCAATTACATCAAATTATAAGTATTGTTCCCGTTTGGAAGGTTCAAGTCTCATTAGGTTGGGGTTGTAGGAAGATGCTAGTTGCACCACCCTACAGTTTAGCTAGAGTTTGTAATTGGGTGATCCTCAAACTTCCAGAAGTCACAGACTAGGACTAATCATTTTCTACTAGAAAGTTTGAGTGCCTTTTGGTCAAGATTTCGGGAGGGTGCTAATAGCACATGCTCGCAGTTTACCAAAACCTTTCTACTGGATAATCCTCTACCTACTAGAAGCCATAATCTCCAACGAATTATTCTCTTCAAAAAGGCCTTAATGCCTTCTATTTGATCCTCTTCCTTTTGATTACATCAAATTACAAGTAATTATTTTCTACTAGAAGGTCTACTTGCCTTTTGATTACAACTACGGGAGGGTGCTAGTCGCATCGCCTTACAGTTTAGTACATGTTGTAACCAGATGCTCCTATGCCTTCTNTGAAAACAGAGCCACATGGTGTTCATCGTGCTGCAGATAGGCACTAGAAAAATCAACATCAACCTCTGATGACTATTTGGCCTAGATGAAGTTTTATTTTGCTGCTAAGCGTTGCGCCGCGTGACCCTAGGGAAGCACTTCGTGCCACTTGTTTTGCTGGTTCCCGACAAAAAAAAGGGGGCAGACATCAACATTTCATTTTTTTTGGTGTCGACGGAAAAATGACAAACCATAAGTAGTGTTGGCCGCCTCGATGCCACGACAAACAGAGCCACAAAGACCTCTGCGCGGCCTCGCACGTCACCAAACCCTATTGGTTTTTGCGCAGCTGTTCTACACATGAACAAACCCTCGCCATTAAATTAAAAAATTACAAAAAATGTAGAAAGCCCTAAGCCAATTTGGGGCAAAGCGAAAATCCTAGATGCAGCGGCAGAGCCTTCTCCCGCGGTGGCAGTTGGTTACAATTTTGCATGGCCTTATTGTGCGGTGGCAGTTCAAACATACGATTTTGGTTGATACAGCACTTTGGATCTTGGTTAGAACATGTGTCGGTTCTTGCAGGTTTTGTGCAGAGATAAGAGAAAGGAGAAAACAAACCAGCCGATTACGCCTGCTATTCTGGAACTGTTGCTGATTATCTACGCGATTTGCCAAGGAAGACGAAGAAGAATTCTTTTAAGCCATTAACTCTGCTGCTTTCACCAAGATGTATGTAAAATTATTTTATTACTACCACTCGTTTATAACTTAAGCATCGGGTGGTTAAAATATCTAACAAATTAATCAACATATATACATATATATAGATATAATAACTATTAATGAAGTACCTATAGTGTGAAGCCCTGGTTTAAAAACTTGCCTTTAATTATCCCAAGTCTTAAAATATTATTTTAAAACATTATATATAAGTTACTACCCATAAAAATATTTGCAATATTGATGTTAAAATATTTANCTAAGAACTTACTATCGAATAACCCTCTCCCATATGGAAGCCATGATCTTCAAGTAATTTTTCACAACCAGAAGGTCCTCATGCCTTTTGGTAGATCTTTAGCCTATTGGATGATCCTCTTCCATCCAATTACATCAAATTATAAGTATTGTTCCCGTTTGGAAGGTTCAAGTCTCATTAGGTTGGGGTTGTAGGAAGATGCTAGTTGCACCACCCTACAGTTTAGCTAGAGTTTGTAATTGGGTGATCCTCAAACTTCCAGAAGTCACAGACTAGGACTAATCATTTTCTACTAGAAAGTTTGAGTGCCTTTTGGTCAAGATTTCGGGAGGGTGCTAATAGCACATGCTCGCAGTTTACCAAAACCTTTCTACTGGATAATCCTCTACCTACTAGAAGCCATAATCTCCAACGAATTATTCTCTTCAAAAAGGCCTTAATGCCTTCTATTTGATCCTCTTCCTTTTGATTACATCAAATTACAAGTAATTATTTTCTACTAGAAGGTCTACTTGCCTTTTGATTACAACTACGGGAGGGTGCTAGTCGCATCGCCTTACAGTTTAGTACATGTTGTAACCAGATGCTCCTATGCCTTCTAGAAGCCATGAGATCCAAGCAATTATTTCCTACTAAAAGGTTTGAGTGGCTTCTAGTAGGAATTGTAAGAGGGTACTTGTAGGACGTGCTCACAATTTACTAAGGCCTTGCTACTGGATGATCCTTTGCCTTCTAGAAGCAAAAATCTCCAACCAATTATTTCCTTATGGAAGGTCTTCATACCTTCTGGTTGATCTTAAACCTTTTGAATGATCCTCTTCCTTCTAGTTGCATTATATTTCAAGCAATTGTTCTCTTTCAGAAGGTTTGGGTGCCTTTTGGTTGGGACTGTGGAAGGGTGCTAGTTGCACCACCTTATAGTTTAGTACATTTTGCAACTAGATGATCCTTTGCCTTTTAGAATCCATGATCTCCAAGCACTTATTCCCTATCAAAAGGTTTATAGATGGATGCTGGTAGCACGTGCTCGCATTTTACCAAGACCTTGCTACTGGATGATCCTCTGCCTTTTAGAGGCCAGAATCTCCAACTAATTATTCCCTTCTAGAAGGTCTTAATGCTTTCTAGTTGATCTCGGACTTTTGGATGACCCTCTTCCTTTTAGTTGCATCAACTTACAAGCAATTATTTCATTTCGGAAGGTCTAGATGTCTTTTGATTGGGACTGTAGGAGGGTGCTAGTTGCACCACCCCATAGTTTATTTACATTTTGCAACTAGATGACCCTATGTCTTCTAAAAGCTATGATATTCCCTACCAAAATTTTTAAGTGCCTTTCAGTAGGGATTGTAGGTAGGTGCTAGCAACACATGCTTGTAGTTTAACAAGATCCTAATATTGAGTGACCCTCTACCATTTGGTAGCCATGATCTCCAAGCAATTATTCCTTTCTAGATGGTCTTAATGCCTTTCAGTTGATATTTGGCCTTCTAGATGATCCTCTTCCTTCCAATTGCATTGAATTAAAAGTAATTGTTCCCTTTCAAAAGGTTTAGGGAGGGTGCTAGTTGCACTAATGCAAAATTTAGAGAGATGTGAGGATATGCAAATTGTAGTCCATCATCCTTAGCATGAGTATACATGCATGTCTACATAAAACACATCCATGAGCATGATGACACATTATGCATATACATTAATAAAACATTCACATCATACATACCCATGCCCTCATGTACTACATCATAGGCTTTTTAATTGCATAAAAGAAACAACGGTAACCTTGTCCATAAAAGCAGCATACGATAAGGATGTCCTGTTAGCTTCTTATCTTTTTACCCTTGCTACTAATGCTCTTGGAGCTATTCTTAGAGCTCACAATGATTCTATGAGGTTAAGAGGTATCTCAATTCCACAAGAAGAAGAAGAAGTCATTTATAGTTAGTGTGCGGATGACACTTTTCTATCTTTACTTGAGGACCATAATAATTTTAACATTGCCTTAGGTTGCATTGACATCTATTGTAGAGCCTTAGGAGCTAAAATTAATTGGAACAAAATACAAGCTATTCAGTCCAGCTTTTCTACAAGGCCTACTTGGACTTATCATTTTAATATCAAGTGGATTTCTCTTATAGATGTTTTTACCTTTTTGGGTATGCTTTACTCTCTACTCCCACTACCTTATGGAATAATGTGGTAGAAAAAGTGAAACAAAAAGCTTTGAAATGGACTTCCAAACCCTTATCTCTTACAAGTAGATTTATTGTAGCTAACCATATTTTGAGCTTCACTCACATGTACTACTCTTCCTTCATGGATCCTTCCAAATCTTCCTTTCAAAGCATCAACAAAATTTTTAGGAATTTTTTATGGGGTGCTAAGGACAATCACAAAGCTTTTAATTGAGTCACTTGGGATATTTGCATTTTAAGTAAGGAACACGAGGGTTTAGGCCTCCCCTCTATCGAGCATCAAAGTAATCTCTTGACCTCAAAGTGGGTCACTCGTTGTATAGAAGGAGATGAAGTGATGAGTAGTAAGGTACCCCTACATCCAACTATATGAACACGAGCATTCACACGCAATCTGGTTGAACTTCAAGGATTAAGTGCTTATGCACCTACATAGAACAAGGATGAATTATGCAGTCGTTGTCTTCCAAGCTTACTTGTAAGGCATAATTGTATGGTTAAGTAAACTTGAGGTATATGATTTTTATGTTGCTTTTTTATGTTTTCTATCTTGGTCTCCTAAGTGTGTGTGCAATGAAAAGATTTAACTAACTAATGGATTTTTTGTAACTCTAAGGTGAATCAAATCCTAACACTAGCATCCATTCCCACTCTTTAGACACATCCTGAACTAGTGTAACACTATTGGGATGACCAAACGCTAGTCATTACTGGGTTACCAAGTGTTCCACGTATGCTTGAAGTGGTCATGCTGAGTGTGCTAATTCATTAATAATTGATAATTAATAGTTATATGAAAATAACATTAATTAACTAATGAAAGCATCAAATAATAGTAAATAGCATTAAATGCAATAATTAAGCTATTTTAAATGTTGCAAAGTTTATCACAAAGTTCATCTTTATTTCTAGACACAAGGTGTGCTCAGGTACACAATGCTCGAATAAAGATCCATTCACTTTATGACTCCTACTGCAGGCACTTAGAAATAATTCTAACTCTAGAAGGGAAAACTGCAAGAGTTTGGCTAAAGCACTAAAAAATTACTCCCCTACACTAAGCACCCCTATCTCTTATTTATAGCCAATGAGACAGGGTCCAACATCGCGTGTCCGAAATCACTTGGCCCATTCGATATCATGTATCTGATATCGAGGGTTTGATATCATGGATCCGATATTATGGATCCAATATTAGGTCATTTATTTGATGACTCATCATACCCCCATGAATGAATGAAAACTCATCCTTGAGTTCCTTACAAAATATTGAGAAGGTATGGGATTATTGACTGAACGACAATTGACGGTGACCTAGAATGACAAACTCAAAGTGCCTAGTAAACAGATCAACAAACGTATTACAACATTGGTGTTCATTGTGGTGAATACTATACATAGATGATATCCATTCCCTCATTTGATAGCTTGAAGAGAGAGAGAGAGAAAATAAAATGAAGTGTGTTGCTACCGATGTCAAAAAGATGCATATCGGTGTTCGTCCATGGCCACATGACTAAGCGTGTTCCTTGTGTCAATGCTTCAGCTCCAATCCATCTTGAGTGCTCCCTCCTATCCCAGTCCATTGTTCATGTGATTGCCATCTGCACACACAACAAAATCATGAATTAGCATGGATAGATAAGATATAATGTAGTTGATACCTTGCCTCGATATGAAACTCCTTGGCTAGGTTGTGGGTATGACAGATACTAGGTTAGAGGTTTGTAGGTGATAACTACCCAAGGTGTAGGGGTGAGATAAGTAATGGAATGGAAAAATTTGCGATAGGCCCCCATGACTAAGAGTGAACCTCTAATAGCAATAGGAAGGAAAATGAAAGAAAAAAGGAAGATAAGAGGAATAAAAATGGTGAAGCCAATCAAAATGCATAGAAGGGAAGAGAAAAACAAAAATGGATGTCATGGATGGGGTGAAACAAGAAACAACTGATTGCAAGAAATATTTAAGAAAAAGAACTTAATAATTGCACCAAAAAGGAATGCCACTGGGTCCTCCCCAAAGTAGGCTTATGCCCTTTATGCCCTGACAAACTCACAAACCAAAGTGTCTGTAGGCTCTAGGGATGACATATGGAGACAATGAGTCAACCAAGATATAAACTAATCATAAAATCAGCAATGAGGTAGAATATGAGGAGCAATATGGAAAGAGAAGAGAGAATGGAATGAAATCCTAAAATCAAGGTTGTGCAAAATCCCTTGTGTATTATGTGGTTAAGGTGACTTAATAAAATTCAATCCAAATCCAAATTAAAATTAACCACATCCAGTGACCTCGCATCAACACACTTGACCAACCCATCCTCCTGAAGCAACAAGAATGAGAAGAATAGAGAAGCAGGAAGTGAGAAAAGGCCTTAGTTAGAGGGAACCTTTAGGCATGCGTAACATGTCTTTCCAGTGCCATAACCAGTGCTTGTAGCCCATGTTCCTTTATTATGTCTAAGGGGTATGCTTTGAATTCCTACCAATTTTTATTTATTTATTTTTGAGTGGGAACCACACCATGCAAAGACTTATTTGATTCATTCAACTTCCTAATGTTAGTCGACAATGGAATGGTGAAAGACCTATGAAAAATAGCCAAATACCCAAGAGAATAGCCAGCACACATGCGTCGAATTCACTTGAAGTCATACCCTTTTCAATCCATTTGAATCTTTCTTTAGTTTAAGGAATACCAAGCCACAAATTCATTAATAGGTTTGATTAGAAAAAGGGATAGTACATTTCCAAAATAAAGGGAGACCATCGAGTTGAATGGATGAATGGATGTCATGGACTCATTGCTTGTTTTATCAAAAGAAACCATATCTTAGCATCAACATTAAAAGTCAAAGGTAAAAACCAAAAATTAGCAATCAACACCATTATAGTACAACCCACCATCATGAGCACTTATTATGTGATAAGTGAGAATAAATCAAACAGGATGTAATAAAGAAAAAAATAGTAAAAATGTTAACAATGGTGTAAAAAAAAGTAAATATGAAAAATGTGTAAAACAAAAAAAAAATAAAAGAAATTGAGAGCCTAGAATAATTAGCATTGGTTGCCATGTCTCCCATGACTAAGTTGGAAGGAGGAGATCCGAAATAATGAGAAGGGTTGTCCATCAATAGAGGTAGTGTTAGTACTGGTCGTTTTGGGCTCATGGAAAGGTTTGGTTTACTAGATGTTGACCAATAATTTCTTATCTGGGCTTCCAGGTTTATAGATCATTATGGCCCCTAAAGGAAAAGTTTCATGAATGATATAAGGTCCTTCCCACAATGTTTGAAATTTAGTTCATTGTGGCACATGTGCAGGATTCCAATAAAGAACCCTATCTCTTGGTTGGTATTTAACTTTTCTAATTCCTAGGTCATGACGTTGTTTGTTGAAGGCCTTGTGTAGTTTGTTGGATGATAGGGCAGCTAATTGGTTTTCATCTAGCAAGTTAAGATTCAGTAACCATTCTTTCTATGCTAAACTAAGGTTAAGGTTAAGATCACATGTTGTAGATAGTGTACAGAGCTCAGCTTGGATACGAAGTGTTGGGAGTTTATTGTATACTAACTCATAGGGAGAGTAGCCTATAGGAAGTTTCCATGTGGAGTGGTAGGCCCAAAGAGCATCGTTTAGTTTGGTGCTCTAGTCTTGCCTATATTTGCTAATGGTTCATGTCAAAATTTTTGTGATTTTCCTATTGGTGACTTCAGCTTGACCATTCACTTGAGGATGATATGGTGTAGTCAGTTTATGCTCGACTCCTAAGCGTTGCATCAACTTCCAAAAAGTCATACCTGTAAAATGTATACCATTATTAGAAATAAGTGCACGAGGCATGCCAAACCTATTTATGATTTGTTGTTGAATGAATCGTGCAGCAGTAGATGCCGTATAGTCGGTAACGGTGGTTGCTTCTGTCCATTTTGTAAAATAGTTAATAGCAACAAAAATGTATGCTTTTCCATTGGACATCAGTGTAATAGGCCCCATAAAATCAATACCCCATATGTTGAAGGGTTCTAAGGGCTGAATCCATTGTTGTGAACCCTCCATCCTAGCAGTCATTCCCCCATCATGTTGGCAACACTCACTGATTGGACAAAATGATGGGCATCCCAAAATAATGTACGCCAATAATATTCTACAAGCAAGATTTTAATGGATGTTCATCTCCCAGTGTAATGACCCCCATAAGGGCCCTCATGAGCATCTTGGAGAACTCGCAATTGCTTTGCATTGGGAACACACCATCGAACCAAGCCATCGGAGCATACCTTGTAAAGGTGTTCATTGATTTTGATGAAATGTTTGACTTGGCAGAGAAATTGTTGTTTCTTTTTAACATTTAGCCCTTCTGGTGTTTCTTGTGTGAGAAGATAAGTAAGAATACTACTATACCAATTTGTATATGTGGGTGGTTGATTGTTTATTACACCTGCAAAGAGGAGTTCATTAGGGAAATGACCAGAAATTGGATATTCATCCTCTTTGTTGTCCCATCACAATCGAGATAAATGATTGGCAACAACATTCTTGGTGCCTCTATGATCTGCTATCATGAGATTGAACTCTTGCAAGATCACAAGCCATCATATGATGCGACAGCTCACTATTAGTTTATTCATAAGGAACGAAGTTGCATTATGATCTATGTGTACAAATACCTTATAGCCTAATACATAGTGCCTAAATTTCTCTAGTGTAAACACCATGGCCATTAACTCTTTTTCTATTGTCATATAGTTGAGTTGTGCACTAGCAATACTTTGACTTGCATAGTGAATCTAATAGGGACGTTTGTGCTCATCTAACTATGTAAGTACGATCCTAAAGAAAAATTGGACATGTTAGTCATTATATGGAACAGTCTGGACCAATCAGGAGCTTGTAGAATGGGTGTTTCTATGAGCTTCTGCTTCAAGGTTTGGAAGGCTAACTCACATTCCTTGGTCCATTCAAAGGATATTTCCTTTTTTGTTAATTCTACCAATGGTTTTGTAATCTTTGAAAAGTTCTCAATGAAGCATCTATAATATCTAGTATGTCCAAGGAATGATCAAACATCTTTTACAATTTCAGGTTGATGAGTAATTCCTTGGATGATTTTAATTTTTTTAGGATCTACCTCTATCCCTGTTTGTGAAATTTTATTCCCTAGTACAATGCCCTCTTGGACCATTAAGTGGCTTTTCTACCAATTGAGCCTTAGGTTGGTTTCAACACATCATTTTAGTACTTGCTCTAATCGGTCTAATGCTTGTCCAAAGTTCACTCCATAGGTGGAGAAATCATCCATAAAAACATCCACACCATTCCCTATTTGCTGCTAAAATATACTAAGAACCAAACGTTGAAACATTGCTAGAGCATTGCACAAGCCAAACTGCATTTTTCTATATGCAAATGTCCTCCAAGGACTCGTGAATGTAGTTTTGGCTTGATCTTCTAGTGCTATTTGGATTTGATTGTACCCATTGTAACCATCTTGAAAACTATAGTAACAATGCCCTGCAATGGTATCCAAGACTTGGTCAACGAATGGCAATGGGAAATGATCTTTAAATGTTGCCATGTTCAGTAGCCTAAAGTCTATACACATCCTCCATTTACCACCTTTTTTAGGCAAAATGACTAATGGACTAACCCATTCACTATCAGCAATGGGGTAGATGAACTTGACCTTCAGAAGTTGTTCAATTTCTTTCTTAACTACTTGCTTAAGCTTTGGGTTCAATTGTCTTTGTGGTTGTTGTCAAGGCTTCATAGAGGAATTAGTGTAAATTCTAAGTTGGCATATCCTAGGATCTATTCTAGTTAATTCAAGATATGACCAAGCAAAGGCTTTTGACCACATGTTTACCATCTTCAGCGGTCTTTCCTTTTGTTGAGGAGTGAGCTTAGTATTAATAATTACTAGTTTTCCATTCTTAAGAAATTCATACTCCATATTGGTGGACAACGATTTGAATTTGAGGGGCTCTTACTTAAACTCATCAGGGATTTTCAACTTCCCCTGTTGATATTTTCGATGTTAGTACTTAGAAGTTGGCAATGGACTTGCTCTAATGCATTTATGCTATTGACATAGGCACAAGTCAAGCTCTTAGTTGGTTCCATGCATAAAGTTGAATTACTCTCTAGGTTAGCTATCAACCATTAGTGAGACACCATCAATTTTGGGACTCTCATGATTCATCACAGTCTTGAAATTTCGGCAAGGATCTCTGCAAGCGCGGTGTCACGTTGGACCACGCAAACAACATGGCACCGTGGAAGTCCTAATGCCTATGAAGCCACTTCCAAGCCTGCCTGCCACCTTCTACAGCACAGTCAATGTAGCACCAGGCCATAAGGCCAATTTGCATGAAAGAGGCACTAGGGGTAGATCATACAATTTGATAAATTTTCTATCTCCTAGGCTAACAAGCTTGCTCCACCCTCTAGCTTGCCCAGCTTGATACATGACTCTGTTGATGGTCTACCCAGGGACCATGTTAGGAGCAGTTGAACCTGTTTAGGATGGACTAAACTATTCAGCAAGTTTTCTAATGGTGGGACCTACTATGCTGCATAACATAGTAGGCCATGTGGTGATTGATTAGACGTGGTTGGCAGATATTCAGTCCTCAAAGGTGTTTTCCTCGCTTCATTCTTGAAGCATGATTAGCATAACAGAGGAGAACGTGGCAAATTTTAGTAGAAGTCATTTTTATTTGAGTGCTACACTGTGCTACACTACATAGCATAGCACAACGTAGCAGGGTTCTAATGTAACAACATCTCTGCACATATTTTTTTAATGAAGTAAACATGATTGCCCATGCATCAACCATAAAAAATGCTTATTCTACTACCACTCCAAGACATTATCAACATCCCATGACAAAAATTTTGCAAATTTAGTCAAAATCCAAGCCAAACTGGGTGCTACACTGTGCTATGCTAATAGGGTTAGAATGCAAGAAGGTCCTTCGTCAAGTTGTTCTAGCAAAAGAATTGCACATGTCCATGCTTTGACCTCTAAAACTGCTTGTCCCACTCTACCCTCAGGTCTCAATCAAAGTCTCCTGGCAAAGCATTACAGGTTCTGGCTCAAATTCATGCCAGACCGACTACTATGCTATGCTACGCTACATAGCGTAGCAAGGACATAAAGCCGAAAAGTGTCCCAAGGATGAAATCAGCAAGTCTCAGGACTTTTCAACTTAAAAAGCAGGGTTGCCAATTGTTGAAGTTGCTTGCTTGACCAGGTGATAGAATGATATTTGCAGTTATCTAGATAAAATTCATGCAAGAGAGGAGTGTATATGCTGGGCAGCGTAGCGACTGCTACCCAGCATAGCATAGCGTAGCAAGCAAAGTGTATACACTACTTTGCTATGCTGGGTAGCGTAGATAGCATAACACTCATGTAGAAGCATCAGGATGCCTCCAGCAGTGCCAGAACCCATTGGCAATGGTTATATCTACTCTAGCATCTCCTCAACAGGCAAGATCAGTAGTTTACTTTGTTTTTCACCCGCCTGTTGATTCCTAAAGTTGTCCCTACGCTTGACCCTACTTGCAAGAGAAGGGAAGATGTCATCTTGGAGTGTAGGCTCCACTTTACATTTGATGTCAATATTTTTTATAAAAACATGATAGTTCCCTAGATTATGGCACATGCAGTTTGAATAGTATGGTCATGGCTCAACAAGTTTCACTTCTAGCCTTGTCCCACTCAGCGTAACACTACAGCGTAGCACATCAGTGTGACATTGTAGTGTAGCACAACACGTCATAGCACATCCACGATTCGTGCTAGGTGGGACCCAGGACACATGGAATTCAAACCACATCTCTCTCCTGCTCTTGGCCCTATAAATACCCTAGCAAGCAATGTTTAGGGGGTTGGCTTTTGGAATTACATTTTCTAGTGGTTGACTTCTAAAGATTGGCATTTTAGCAATTGGCTTTCTGGAGATTAGCTTTGGTGAGGAGATTGGTGAACAAGAGGTTGGCAAACAGCAAATCCCAGTAGTACCACTTCCCAGATCTCTCTTGCCTAGCAAGCACTAGCTCATCAACTCCTATTAGTAGGCCCTTAGCAATAGTCCAGGAGCTATGACCATACCATTCCATTATTAGCTGTGCCTATCCAACATTGCATATCAATTGTACACCTTCTTCAACTAAATAAAGATCAAATCCCTAATTTTTGGATGGTGCATTCTTTGCATGCCACATGTAATCCTACATTCTGTCTATACCCCTGTCGTCTTCTAGCATAGACATGACACCTCTATGGTTGTTTATGCACCAAGTGGTGCAAATTGGTCGCTACGACGGTTCCTTTGCAACCCTGCAGGTCGAAAGCCCAAAATAGTCCACTGTGTTACACCACCTATGTCCAGTGTAGCATGGTGTCCCTATTAGCATAGAAAGTCCAAAATTGTCTATTGTGTCATGCTACCAATGTTCTGTGTAGCGTAGTGACCCCGCCAACGTAGTGGTTTCTAAACAGTTTAGTGTGTTACGCTGACTATCCACTGCGTTACGCTAGACCATCTACTTAGTCAACTACGTTACACTGCCTACATTTTGTGTAGCGTAGTAACTCAGCCAACATAGCGATTCTTTAACTATCTACTCTATTACTCTGCCTATCTACTATGTTACGCTACCTGCGTAACGTGCACCATAACGACCTTGTCGGTGTAGCAGTTCCTACACTATCCATTGTACTACACTACTTATCCACCGCATTATTCTACCTATGTTTTGTGTAGCGTAGCAACCTTGTCAGTGTAGTGCTTCCACTATGCTATGCTATCCACTACGTTACGCTATCTACCGTGATACGCTATCCACTGCGATACATTGTCCACTGCATTACGTTGTCATTTAGCATGAAAAAACATGCTATTTTCTAACTATTTTTCACATGTATCTCTCCCTCTTACACCTCTCTTTTGCAGAAAAGATGAATTTGGTAACTACTTCAATTCCCACCTCAAACTTGAAGGTACCCTCCTTTGTCCAACATATGGTAGATCCTAAGCGACCGCCTAGCCTAGTGCTAATACAGCGGTAGTCCCTTAGACTGCGAAAACAATCTCCTGAACGTTGGCCCCAAGACGAAGAGTGATACAATTTTTTATGTGCAAAAATTCAAGCAAATATACCATTATACCATCATGAATTTGAAGAGAAACATAACTCCGAGTTCATCCATCAGAATGGGAGGGAGTTCATTCCTACTCTTGATACCACTATCCTATTGACCGAAGTGTATCAATGGGTGTTAAACCATCTTTTGCAATTAAGTAGGTCAAGAGAATGGGACAAAGTGTCCCACTATGATGAACCATATCAAGATGGGCAAGAGGAGTTGGACTCCCACTCAGAAGGTGGTGGCCTGATCTACACCACGGTTGTCCCTTCTGCCTCTATCCTTCAATCACACCAACTCCTATCTTCTGCCTCCTTCACCATTGCCACAACACTGCCACCATCCAAACTCTCTTCAGTAGTGGGTAGTCATGTAATGTTTTCAACATATCAACAACTGGGCCCTTCAACCTCATTTTTTGCTAGTCATCCTTTCTAGTCTGTTTTGATTTTGTACCAAACATCTGTAATGCCCACACTATTGTACGTGCACACCATGCCTGCCTCACACCCGCATGTAAGTTTCATTCCTATTTCCCCCTCTATAAACTTGCCACCATCGGTAGCAGCCCCAATCTCAGCCACATGGTGGACGACAACAACCTATTCTCCCACAATCCAACTATCTCATATGCAGTAATACATGCAACCACAAACATACCAAGTTCCACATGCAATGTAACTGAACACGGGGTTGTGGGCCGCTCCAACCATGTGAAAAATGACCACATCCATAGCGCCACCAATGGTAGCCGCTTCAGTGGCACAACCTGATAGGTTGTGGCCCTCTCAAATGAAACCATTAGTAGGGTTTGTCCAAACAGCACCCTTAATAGGAATGGCAGCTGCACCAACAACGCCACCGATGATGACCGCTTTGATAGCCACGTAACCCCCTATGACACCCCTAGGTTTGGATCAAGCTTTCCAGCTCATCTAGACCCTTACTAATGAAATTAAACAACTTAAAGCCGTTAGCTCAGAAATAGTCCAGGTCATGGACTTCTATTAGGATGACCTAATTAGTCCAACCGTTCCTATGCTAACATTGCCTCCTAGGGTACAACTGTCCCAATTCACAAAATATAATGGAGAGGGTGACCTGAATGCTTACCTAGTTACATTTAGGTCTGAGTCCCTACTACTACAGCCATGGCCCCATGCCATCATCTGTGTATTTACCATGTCCTTGAAGGGTAAAGCCTTAGACTGGTACCACATGCTTCCTTGTGCCTCAATCTCAACATTGGAAGAACTATTAAGCCAGTTTGTGACTCCCTTTAAGTATAACTTGAAGCTGGAAGTCACTCTGGATCAACTTATGAGTGTTAAACAAGAGCCACTAGAATCCGTGCAAAAGTTCATACAACGATGAAGCACTACCCTAAATGAAATCTGTGAACCAATTGCCAAGGCCCATTTACTAGCCATTTTCAAAGGTGTGGTGAATGATTTTATTAAATCCAAGCTATACTACCTAGCCCCACGCTCCCTTAACTAGGCGTTTGCTCAAACCAAGAGTATCCAAGATGCGGTGGAATCAAGTAGGGATCCAACCTATGTAGCATATAAAAATGCACATACGGAGAAGGACAAGAAGAGAGGCAAAGCTATGACAACCACAATAGTCACTGTAGCCCATGAAACCAACAAGGGTAAACAGGTGGATAAAGCATCTAAAACTCATGCCACAACAAACACAACACCCGGCCCTAGTAGCACTAGCCAGCCTTCAACCTTAGCAACTATCGGACAAACTTCAGCGAGACCAAATTTTGAGCGCAAGGACCGTTCAAGATATACTCCCTTACCAATCAAGCCATCTAAGCTTCTAAAAAAATTGCTGGGAGCTGGGCACATTCAACATAAATGGATGTTAGAGGAGGCTCTTAAATGACATCATAGGTACTGTGAAGTCCTTCGTGACCCCTCTGTGGTTACAACTAACAACTCACTAGTACCTAGGAACTTTAGACTAAAAGATTATTGCTTCTGTGATTATCATCAAGTGTGCGAGCATGACACAGATTATTGCTTGGCACTAAAAGATGATATTCAACGAATGATCAATTAGGGTAAGTTGGTTTTGGATGAGAGTAATCCTGTCTAACCTAAAAACCAATCGATGCATGTTTACAAAGACCCTTTAAATGCTAACAACGTAGGTTACACTATCAATGCCATTGGCATTGATGATAACACAGAGTCACAACATGAGCCATTTGTGGTTCATGTACCTCCCTGAAACGCTATGGCATCAACGGCAACCATGTCGCAAACCCCGTTTGTCATTAAAGTCCCTCCTTAGACATTAGTCGCATCTTTTGTACTTAAGGCTATGCCACTTGATACCAAAACAACTCAGGTACCTTTCATTATCAAGGTGCCCAAGCATACGACTCCCTCCACAACCCAAGGCCCAATGATAGGAACTACATCGCAACGTTCCCATCTGAGGAAACATGGAGATCGTCTAGCGGATAACTTGGCTAGAGAACGTACCACATTGGGTCCCCCTAAGCCCACCCCTTTGTTGACGGTGCCCATGACTTCACAGGTAACACGCAACCATCGTCCTCTGAGCCAACAAAAATTTTCATTCAATCTAAACCCAGTCCTCCTCACGAGATTCACCTTTTAGGATGCATAGAAGAAGCAAAGATGAGAAAATAACCAGACAATGGACAAGATTTTCTAGATGCGCTTTCACAAGTTAAAGAAGGTTTAAGTGTGATAAGTAGCCGATTCCTTGGCCAGCTGTACACACCCGTGGGTTCTCGTAACCAAGTCGTACTTATCACATGTTCTAGCCTAGCGATGAACAGCCGATTCCTTAACTAGCCATACACATTGGACTACTACTGGGATTACTAAGCGCAGATCCTGGAATACACTACTGGGTTACCAAGTAGTCACAATGCTCGTAGTTAAGTCGTACTCATGCGTTGTGACGAGCAGCCGATTCCTTGATTAGCCGTACACATCCGTAGATGCTCGTAATCAAGTCGTACTCATGCATACTAGGAAAGTAATAAATAAAAATAAAATAAAACCATGTAATACAAGGTTTATCCAATCAAGTTCATCTTTATTACCGTACACAACTTGTGTTCAGGTTACAAAGTTGCTCGAATAAAGAGCCGTTCACTCTAGGACTTCTACTGCGGGCACATGGGAAAAATTCTAACTCTGGAGTGTTCAAACTACCAGAGCTTCGCTACTTCTAGCTAGGATTGGGAAATGAGGGGAGTGCCACCTCTTATTTATAGATATGGGGCAGACCGCGATATCGCATATGCGATATCGTAGGGAAAGACGCGATATCGCGTAGGCGATATCGCGGTACTATGCATGTTGCGTCTCATCATACCCCCATGACTGAATGAAAACTCGTCCTCGAGTTCCTTACAATGATATCAGGTAGGTATGGGATTATTGAGG
>MNCI01003715.1:313106-326306 GCA_015680685.1 Gnetum montanum
TATCGCAGGGAAAGACACGATATCGCGGCGGCCACGATATCACGTACGCGATATCGCGACACTATGCATGTCACGTCTCATTAGTGGTCTCCCCAGAAGGTAAGGTCATCTCTCTTTCAGAAGACTCACTAACCACTACCTATTGCGTAAATTTTTCATGGGCCTTGGCAGCACCAATCAAATCAAGAAATAGCTTATGAGTATGCAACTCAATAGAAGCATCCCGATATTTCTAACGGTAGGTAGCAGATTATACCTTGTACATGTGCTTATGGTTTTTCTATGCTTGCCCCCATTCGTACACCTTGGCTCTGTAGTCTTTCTAGTCCTAGTTTTTTTTGAGCCAGTAGATCCATCTACAAGTGTTGTTCAATTATCTCGTGGGTGGCCTCGTTTTTACCCTGCACGATCGAACACTATCTTGCATATTTAATCACAACCATACACCTACTACTGTCGAAAGTGTCATGGGCCAATAAGAATTCATTTCTTGACCGTAGATCTTCTAACTCAACTGCTTAGCTAGCTTTCTCCTTTTCTAGCTTTTGGACCTGCTTCTAGAGGTCTTCATTGACACACCTACACTCCCATAACGATCGTGCCAAGTATAGGACACATTTTCTCATTTCCTCATATATATCATGAGGTACCTCAGTCACCTTTGTTGGGAGTTCAAGCATAGCATCAACTTCGACCGCCCGCCTAGGATCCCACTTAAGCCAGGAAGCTAGGATATCAAACATGAGAAAGTGTCAATTATGAGAAAATAGTAAAATAACAAACAGAATAACACAAAAGGTAGATGCCACATCATGAAATGCACCTATTTCTGGGTCAATCTGCCTTAAGCGATCGATCATGTCATCAACCACCCTCTCCATAGAGGAAACTTTATCTAGGGTCTCCATCCATGGTTGGAGGTAAATTAAAGAAGAAGAATTAGGAACCTTAATAGTGGTGTCCATTGTGGAACAAAACATGTTAGCATGGTGAAGAGGAGGAAAAAAATACTAAGAAATAACATAAACAATAGTGGAAAGCTCCTACCCAGCAAACCCTTAGGGGTGAGAGTTGGGGAATCATCCATCGGCACACTGTCAAGCAAATGGTCAAACTCACCAGTGTCAAATTGCAGCCCTTTCCCCTCAAGTTGACTCAACAGTGTAGCAGCATCTTCAACCATCATATGCCCCTCAAGTGCTAGGGCACACTCTGTGAAGGGATCATCAGTGGTAGGGGCCTCTTCCTCTGTAGCAAGGGCCTCCTCCTCTACAACCGGGGCCTCTTCCTCTTCTATAACAGGGACCCCTACCTTAGGGCCCAAAGCTTCTTCTTCTTCATTCATTAAACACATCTAAAGTAGGCATGTTGGTCTAACACAAAGGAGGAGGGGTAACTAATGAAACAATTAAACCATACTTACTAATCGTGGGCTACACTTTACGAACCTTGATTCGCAACTTTCTGCCTCTTTCTTCACTAATGTGTGGGGGCTCTTCCACGAGATGAGACTTCTTACATTGCAACCTTGATTTCACTACTTTAGCAATAAGATGCACCCCCCTTAGCACATTACCTGTGTTAGTGGAAGGTACCTCTCCAATGCTATCTAGTGCACGAAAGGAATGTCCCACCCAATCCTCTATCGTTATCAAAAGAGACTCCCCAATAGCTTCTGGGGGTCTTGGGATTGAGTGGTGTGGAATACTTGGTAGATCCATGGTTTGGATATCTAGGTGCAATCATGCTACACCTAAATGTCATTCTCTTAGACGACCAAGAATTCTGCAAAGTGTCATAGCCAAGCTATGAAGAAGGCAAAGTGTACATTGAAATGTGCATCAAGCTTCTCACAAAGCTTAATCATTTTAGCCTACAAGCCTTCAGAAAGTTACTTGGCCTAATTATAGTGAGTCCCTTCTTCCATGACATCCCTCATGATCCAAGCCTACTCTACTTCAAGAATTTTCCCTTGGGAGAGTAGCTTGGGGAAAGCACGAGCCTGGAAGACAAGGTAAACTTTGTGGGCTACCTCTAGCTTGACCTTATGCATGTAGATTCCCTTTCGATCCTTTCTTGTCCCTAGCCATTCTTATATATCCCCTTGATGGTTTACATTCTTGCTAGTCTTATCCCCTATAGGTACACCATTGGACGGAACATTGAAAACATCTGCAAAAAGGTTGTCAATACTCTCAAACAACACCCACACATTGTGAACCTCTGTGTAGAAGCGATCAGCCTTTTTGAAAAAGGAATCAATGAGGGAGAGCATTTCCATAGCCAGACGCTTGGATTTACTGCTAAAAATAAATCCATGAGCCCAGCCTCCTGAACATTATGAACAAGGATGGCTGGGGCCCCATTGCATAGCCAACGCTATGTCTCATCCACTTCCCCATATTTGAAGAAGAGGTTAGTTTCGTCACATTCGAAGGTGATTACTATAACCTCTTGGGATTCACCTACTATTGCAATAATCAATGACAAAATTAACAAAAGGTAAAAACAAAATCAATCACTTGAACACATGAAAACAAGTGCATAATCTAACACACCAGGTGTGAATGGCATGGGAAATGGTGGGATTTCCACTAGAACATCCTCCGCGGTAAGTGCTCAGTGGGACATCCACTCATCATCCAACCATCCAAGTTCCTCACATTTCACGTAGAACTTAGCGTACGTGATTGGATAGGTTCTAAAATCAGCCCCAAGCTATTCTATGACACCGGTGTGCATGTTCCCGATAGAAGAAAACTATTATAAGGTAGTTTGCACCAATGCCAATGTCCCCTCATGATCGTGAAGATCATCCTTATCAATTACAAACCTGGTAACATACAAAGTACAATAAGCATTTCAACTATGCAAGAAAAATGATACAACATGTCTAAAACATCTTCATAGGACTCACCTACCGACATAATAGATGGTCCTAGGTGGATTTTGGAAGAAGGTGCCCATGTGACGGGCAACGAATAATGTGTTGTATTTATGATAGCACTTAAATTTGGGCATGATCCAAATCCAAGACAAGCATCTCAAACCTCTTGGGCATTGATTTGAGCCCCTTTCCTCTTTTTCTCCAATGGACCCATTAGCCATAAACTTCAAGGTGCCTCAGTTTGCCCTAGGCAACAACGTTTCAACAAGAACAGTAGCTATCTCAGTTGACAAGTGTGACAACACTATCACACTGAAGTGGTAAAGGAGGAATTCTAAGAATTCCTATGCACCTTCCTGAAACCAGATCACTTCATCCCTTACTTGCACATGAGGAGGGGGGACATTGGCCATAGGGGCACTTAGACAGTACAAAATCCTACCAACTCAATCATGATCAGGATGGGTTTCAACATGACCCTGCATGGCATAGCACAAAGTGTCAGTACAATGTTCAAGTCACGGTTACTGAACAGTGTAGCATAACCCCTAGTGTGCAAATGTTTCCTAGGTATGAAATAGTATGTCCCTAATACGGTGAGACAAACCCAAATTTTTGCCAAGTATCAGTTCCATTTTCATGACTTATCCTGTGTAGCATAGCAGCTGAATGTAGTGTAGCAAAGTGTTACGCGTGGCATAGCATAGCAGGTACACCCTGCATAGTGTAATGGCAAAGTGTTATGCATAGCGTAGCATAGTAGGTACACCCTACACAATGTAGCGGCTACATTATGCATAACATAGCATGACAATTACACCCTGCATAGTGTAGCAGCTTAGCAAGTATGACATGTAACAAGCATAACAACGTAGTAGGTACAACACTGCAACAAGCGTAGTAGCATAGTGGGCCTACCAACATAGCAGCATAGTAGTTACGGTAGCGTAGTAGCATAACAGCATAGCATAACGACCATCGAAAACACAATAATTTATCAGTCACAATGTCAAAAGTTATGCGGCCTGAGAAAAATACATAACATTTGCACAACCCCAACCCTATCCCATTGCATGGAATATAACAAGAAATAAATGAAGACCTATCTCCATGGGTGCTATGCTACCCAAAGTGTGCACTATGCTGCTCAGAACCCTTCAAACCCTCGGGATGGTTCATTGCCCACTCCCAACAATGATGGTCAGGGCAGCACCATGTACCAATCATAGCGTAGCAATTGCCTCAGCCGCTATGGCCAAACCAGCAACAACCACGGTGTAGAAGCTAAAGTGGTAGCCAAGGCAATAACAATAGTCATAGTGTAGCAATAGTAACGACCGTAGCAACCAAGACACAATGACTGCAGTAGTAGTCCCACTTGATAAATTGCACAATGAAGGCAATGGTAGCGTAGCAACTTATTGAGTGGACGGTGCCTCCTGGCGTTTCTCAATGCATGCCCTAGGGAGTGTAACGACGGAAAACGTCGGCAGCTGGAAAATACCAAACAAAATTCTGCGTACATAGTTTTAACCACGGATCCGTGCAAGGGCTATGCTGGAAAAACGAATCTGTGGGACCTTGAATGGTCTTGTCGATCAGACAGGGACTTACTAATCAGTAAAACGATGGAGATTATGAAATATTCCGCGGATCGATTTGATTCGAGGAATCGCAAAATGAGGGGAAAACAATGTAGATGAATTGTAACGATGATAACGCTAAACACGATAAGCAAAAGCTAACACAAGAGAAACGCATGGTTTCAAGATCTACGCTTTGACTTGAAAATGTATATTTTATGTATCACGTTACAATGGTGAGACCCCGATTACTTGATGTACAGCATGCACAAAACAACAAGAAAATTTTCCAAACAGAAGTCTGATCTACCTCGTGGACCAAAGCTGGGATGCAAGGAAGGTCAAGCTCTGACGTCTATCGATCAACTATTTCTGATCAATAGAGTCTGCGAACCGTGCGAGATGATCTCACAATCTTCGATCCGCTTCTTTTGCCTTAGGTAGTTCCTGTTTAGGACCGCAAATAATCGCTGATGGAGAAAGTTGTGTCTCCCCCAAAAGAACGATTACTCTTGTTGCCGATGCTCAAGCGAACTGTGCTCTGTTTTTGCCGGAAGGTGATGCTGTCAACAATTGCCAAAGTGCTTCTCTCTCTGTCTCTGCTCAAGGTGATAAGTGCTCTTGTGCTCAGAAAAATGTCCTTGCCTCTTTGATTTGCCAACCAACCCCTGTATCTTTGTCAACTGGGGTATTTATAGGCTACGACGTCCCATAGAAAAGGCGCAACCCTGATGACGTGTACCCCGGACGTTTTGGGTACTGTTGACCTAACCTTTTTGTGTCAAACTTTGTGACTACGCACAATACGCTCGTTTGCGTATTATGCGTGTGAAGAACAGATGTGCGTCGGGCATGTTTCAACTATCTTTAGGTTATATTACACTCATTCGTGTTGCGTTGCGTGCAAGAGCGTAACATAACATGGAAGATAAGTGATTCAAGTTTTTTTACGCTCGCTTACACAACCGTGTGTAATGAAGCGTAAACGATGTCTAGCTTGGTGATGCACTATGCTGTGATACGTTGTGTTGCGTAATGAGCGTATGATGAGCAATCCGCACACCAAGAGAAAAGGGTTGATCTGTTGCACTTTCTTAAACTTTGCCTTACTGTTTTGGAGCTTATTACGCTACCGTGCATAACAGAGCGTAAACCTGGCCTTGAACAAAAGACTTAGCAAAAATATACGAGAAGTTGCATATTACGCTGCTCAAGCCTCTCTCCATGCCGAAGTAACTAGCCTTCTGATGCCGGACTATGTTTAAACAGAATCACGCTAAGCGTTATTACGCTACGTCACGTGATATAGCGTAAATAGAGAAAACATAGTAAGATTAGGAATCTACATAGGAAGTTGAAGACTTGATGCTACGCGCCTCTTGGTCTTGCTCTGTCTTATTCTCCCTTCTGGAATTCTGACATGCACCCTCGCCTGAATTGCGAATCTTTGCCTGAGGCCGACTCGCAATTTTCACGGTGTTTCAGGGAGACATCGCAATGTGCATTCCCCTTCATCTATGTTGGCAAGACCTTGATGCTTGCATTCACTCTTGCATGCCATCATCTTGTTGACAAACTCAGGTGTATCGACTGTTACGCTATGACTCCTACACTGTATCTTAGTTCAATTGTGCTACGCTCTAGGTGTTAGCTCTAATAGTGAAAGTGATAAGATTACCATGGGTAATCCCCTATTTATAGCCTACATGGTTAAAACACCTGTTACTTTCTGGGGTGTTCCATGTCCCACGCGTAACGTGGGACGTCCTGGGTCCCACGTGTTACATGGGATACCCCTATCCCCTGCTATGTAGCATGGGTCTATTGCAGCATAGCATGTAAATGCACTAAAATTTTCACTTCATTTTTTTATAATGTGGCTCAGTTACAGTCCGCTACAATCTTAAATTGGCAATTTTAGCATGCTCTTTACATTTTAAACCCAGTGATAGTCCACTATGACTATAAACTAGCACAGAACATCCGCTACGACGTAAAACTAGCATAGAACATCTACTATGATGTTAAACTAGCACAACACATCTTTGGGCCATGACATAAAACTGGCACCCACAGCATGGTACTCTACAACCTTAAACTAGCCATCCCTCGTCTGCTACGACGCTAAACTAGCACATCAGTCTACTAGGATCTTAAACTAGCACATTAGTTTGCTGAGACCTTAAACTAGCACATCAGTCTACTAGGACCTTAAATTAGTACATTAGTCTACTAGGACCTTAAACTAGCACATCTGATAGTCTACCAAGACCTTAAACTAGGTTTGCAATGCAACGCCTCCCAGCCCACACATGTGACCTTATGAACAAGAAAGCGTGCACATCTTCAAGCTTCCCAGACAACATGGGGTGGGACGTTGTAGTTCTAGAATGAAGTTCACATTGCCAAGAAAAAACCCTCTGGGACACATGCAACATCATCGTCCCTGGAATCTTGCTAATCTTTTGGAGATGCTATGTGGCATCATGCTGACCTTTTAGAGCTATTGTTGCCATCACCAATCAGTTTGGTCATAGCTTCCATCATTAGCACTCCTTGTTGGAGCCCCAAAAGAACTATGACATAACTACAGCCTTGGTATCCTCCAGCCCTCACCATCGCTAGAGTTCAAAAAGACATTCAGTTGTCAGGCTTTTCACCTTGCAGCTGGATCTCATGATGCTTGCCTTTGGTGGGGATTCCTAAGCACTTGCATCATCATTACTCCTAGCCTCTTCAGTGCTCATTCCCAGCAGGACCATTGAAGCTTTCCAACTTGCCACTACTGAAGCCTGCATTGAGCTTCCTGCTATGGACATTGCACACATCAGACACAACACTTGCCACCTTGGCAGTGTCCCAAGCAAATAGGACTTTTCCCTCACTTCACTCGATGGTTATTTTTTTTGGTTTTCTCTCTTTTGTGTTTATAGGATAAAAGCCAAGATGGCATTCTTCAAAAATGCTTTCCATCATGAGAGTGAGATACTACATTATACTGAAGTACTTGCTTCGATTGGCCTAGCTACTTGAGAAAGCATATCCTACTCTCCCTTTGGCCAACTTAATCTTCATTCCCTATACTTACAATTTTTGATATCCTCTTTGCAAGCTTTCCAAATGCACATAAAGCCCTTTCACATGTCCAACCTCCAAGCCCATGACAGACGTAACATAACTTGTCCCATGGGAAGCCTTTGTAGGCATGTCAAAGGCCCAAATAGATGTAACACAACTCATCTTGAGGAGGAAATACCTATCCTATAGTGATGACAAGATTGCCTTCAAATGAACATGGGTGTGAAACAAAAAGCAAAAAAGCACTAAAAGCAAAAAAACACAAAAAAAAAGAGACAAGTGCCCAAAACAAATGGCATAATAGCTACTTTACAATCATTTTAGCTATAGATTAACCATCTCTAAGCACTCTGGTGAGAGGTCAAGATCCAAAGAGAAAGACGTCCATGTGTGCTAACTCCCTTATAAGCATTCTAACGAGGGATTGCACTATGGAAACAGTCTTCATGGCGTCACATTCTACATTCATATCTTCCCTGACACTATTTCCTCAAATCCGTCCCTTGCCCCCTATCTTATATTGCCCTCTAAGCACTCTCAAACATGGTGAAGCATCATCCAAGCAGGCATTGAAGAACGATGTTGGCATCTTGTTCTTCATGGTGTTTTGTATTCTTTGTTGATGTCTCTCAGGCAAATCCTCTAGACATCAATAAAGAGGAGCCATTGAAATACCATTAATTTTGGAACTCTCATGATTAAGCACAGTCCCGAAATTTGGGCAAGGATCTTTGCAAGCGCGGTGTCACACTGGACTGCGCAGATAACATGGCATCTTGGAAGTCCTAATGCCTGTGAAGCCACTTGCAAGCCTACCTACCATCCTCTACAGCATAGTCAACGTAGCAGTAGGCCATGAGACCAGTTTGCACAAAAGAGGCACTAGGGGTATACCATATAGTCTGGCAAATTTTCTATCTCCCTGGCTGACAAGCTTGCTCCACTCTCTAGCTTGCCCAGCTTGACACATGACCCAGTTGATGGTCTACCTAGGGACCATGCTAGGAGCAGTTGAAAGTATTTAGGATGGACTAAATAGTTTGGCAAGTTTTCTAACAGTGGGACTTGCTATGCTATGCTACGCTGCACAGCATAGCAAGCCATGTGGTGATTGATTAGATGCGATTGGCAGATATTCAGTTCTCAAAGGTGTCTGCCTCACTTCATTCTTGAAGCATGATCAGCATAACACAGGAGAACATTGGCAAATTTTCGTAGAAGTCATTTCCATTTGAGTGGTACGCTATGCTACACTGTGTAGCGTAGCATAGCGTAGCAAGATTCTAATGTGACAACATCTCCGCATAGATTATTTTTATGAAGTAAACATGATTTCCCATGCCTCAACCATCAAAAATGCTTGTTCTACTACCACTCCAAGACATGATCAACATCCCATGGCAAAAAGTTTGCAAAGTCAGTCAAAATCTAGGCCAAACTGGGTGCTACGTTGTGCTATGCTACACAGCGTAGCATAGCGGAGCAGGGTCAAAATGCATGAAGGTCCTCCATCAAGTTGTTCTAGCAAAAGAATTACACTTGGCCACGCTCCGACCTACAAAATTGCCTATCCCAATCTACTCTCGAGTCTCAATCAAAGTCTCCTGGCAAAGCATTGTAGGTTCTAGCTCAAATGCATGCCAGATCGACTGCTACACTACACAGCGTAGCAAGGACACAAAGCCCAAAAGTATCCCAAGGATGAAATTAGTAGGTCTCAGGACTTTTCAACTTGAAAAGCATGGTTGCCAATTGTTGAAGTTGCTTGCCTGACCAGGTGATAGAATGATATTTGTAGTTATCTGGACAAAATTCATGTAAAAGAGGAGTGCTATGCTACGCTACGCTACCCCACGTAGCAAGCAAAGTGTATACGCTACTCCACTACTCTGGGCAGTGTAAATAGCATAACACTTGTGTAGAAGCATTAGGACGCCTCCAATAGTGCCAGAAATTGTTGGCAATGGTCATTTCTTCTCTAGCATCTGCTCAACAGACAAGATCAGCAATTTGCTTTATTTTACACCCCCCTTGTTGATTCCTAAAGTTGTTCCTATGCTTGACCCTACTCGCAAGAGAAGGGAAGACGTAGTCCTGGAGCATAGGCTCCACTTTACATTTGATGTCAGCATAGTTCCATGGATTATGGCACATGTAGTTTGAACGATATGGTCACGGCTCAGCAAGTTTCACTTCTAGCCTCGTCCCACTCAATGTAGCATTGCAGCATAGCACATCAACGTGACATTGCAGCATAGCACAACATGTCGTAGCACATTCATGATTCATGCTAGGTGGGACCCAGGACACGTGGTGTCCAAACCACGTCTCTCTACCACTCTTGGCCCTATAAATACCCTAGCAAGCAACGTTCAGGGGGTTGGCTTTTGGAATTACATTTTCTGGTGATTGACTTCTAGAGATTGGTGTTTTGGAAATTGGCTTTCTGACGATTAGCTTTGGTGAGGAGCTTGGTGAACAAGAGGTTGGCAAATAACAAATACTAGCAGTACAACTTCTTGGATCTCTCTTAGCCTAGTAAGCACCAGCTCATCAACTCCTGTTAGTAGGCCCTTGGCAGCAGTCCAGGAGCTATGTTCATACTGTTCCATTGTTAGCTGTGCCTATCCAACACTACACATCAGTTGTACACCTTCTTCAACTAAACAAAGATCAAATTCCCAATTTTGAAGCAATGCATTCTCTCACTTAAGCTCATTTCATTTCACTATAACATATATTTTGCATCATTGTGCATCAGTTCACATTTATTACTCAGTTACATAATCTCCTATGCTTTTACTATTCTTTATGCTACGTTTTCCTTTATCCCGATCTCCACATGTAACATTTTAAAACCATTGTTCACAAAAGGTTATTGTACATCATGTAAGTCCCTGTCTGATCAACCAGATCATTCAAGGCACCCCATTTCTATTTTCTCCAGCACGACCCTCACATGGATCTAGGGTTAGGCTATATGCCCAATAACCTCTCAGTGTTCCAGCCACTGACATTTTCGGACTTAACAACTAGGTGCCTTCCTATCTTGTGGTTGCTGGATACAGGCATCTTTGTATGTTAGTTCCTTGTGCACATTGGTTGCATGCAGGAAATGTTAAGCATTGTACAAATTAGGACTTCTGCACATAGTTGCACCCTATGTCATTGTGTGTGATGCATGGAACTTTCTTCTTTTCAATCCTCCCAAATGCATTTTCTTTTGATATCTCTAGGGAAAAATCACATATTTCTAGGCACGCATCAATTGTACTTAGCCATGCTCTTCCCATTATGATTGGGAAGTTCCCCTTGTAGTGGTTAACTTGGATCACTAGGAAATTAGTTGGATACGACCACTCACAAATAGTGGTGACAATGTCCTCCACTAGTCCCAATGGAATAGTGATGGACTGGTTGGCCAACTCTAAACGAATGTTTCTCTTCTTTAGCGGAGGATAGTTCCAGGCTTTATACATTTCTTGGGAGATCAAATTAACACCAAAAACTGAATCCAAAAGAGCTTTGCAAGGCCCATTTCCAAAAATTTGTAAATAAATAAGAGGACTTCTAGGATCAAAGAGTTTCCTAAGAAGGTGGCCAGCTTTAATCCAATCAGTGATGGAATGGCTTAACATGACAATGTGCATTGAGTGCAGTTTTTAGTTTGAAGGAAGCTGCAAAGATTCAAATGATGATGAGGTGTTTGTATAATTAGTCGCTTGTGGTTGTAAGGACTTGGTTGGACTATTGTTCTAAAGAAAAGTCTCTTCTTTAATCAGTTGTCTAAAACAACAGTAGGTTAAAGATTGATAGCCCTTTTAGCGTTACGTTACTGTGGCTAGGCAGGAAGCGCACCCTACATAGTTGGAGCAAGTGGTAATGGAGCCAAGGGTGGAAGAGATGCTGATAGATGATAAGGATAGTATGTATGTGGGGCATTACTCTTAGAAGAAGAAGAAGTTCTATAGTATTCGGGGGTTTGGTAGTAAGGCTGAAAAGTGACGTGATTAGTAGAGTCACGTGGAGAGATCGGCTGCTAAACGTAATACCCTTATGGGTTAGGTTGATGGTAAGGGTACTATTGATGTGGTAGTGGGATTCCCCATGATTGTGGATGTTGTCATTATTGATACTATTCATTCAATTGTGGTGGAGCTCCAATCGAATAATATATCAAGGGTTGGTGGAATTGCCTTGGGTTACCTTGAGAATAAGGTAACCTTTTGGGTGTTTTTCATTTGTTTAACCATGGGTTTAGTGGATACACCCCAGACTCTTGCAGATGTAACACTACTGGGCAACATCCTCTAGGATGGTCATATTGGCATATCTCACATCCACCATCATTGTCTATGTTTGAATTCACAACCTCTTTAATGATGGCAACCTTGCCCTTACCCTTGTTATGTTCATACTCAACTTTTTTCTTTTTCCTTCTCTCTCAATTACTACTTTGTTCTCTAAACTCCTCTACTATTTTTAGAATAGTTTAAAATTTATCATCTAGGGAGTTCCACATTTGATCCACCTTTGCCAATACTTCTAACGCAAATTTTTTAATGGACAAAGTCTTTGTATTTACCATCTCTTCAAGTGCTAACTCTTCTTCATCTTTGAAAAATCTAATTTCCTTCTTTCGGAGGGAAGGATCTCTGGTGTACTCCTTTGCACTTTCTCTTTTCCTCAACTCACCTTCCTCCTTACCAACTTGCTTCAACAATATTTGTATTTAATGGGCTCTGAGCTCAAATAGCCTTCCTTAGGCATAAGTCCCAAGGGTTCTTCGTGTTTTGTACCTAAGCCCATCTACAAGATGGTGTAGTTGTTCCTTTTGCGAGTAACCATGGCCAAGGCAACGATGTAATAATGAATAATATTTGCCCATGGTAGCATCCAAGGGTTTGTGTCCTCCTTGTTTCCATCCTTGGATTTGCTTACACAAGTTGGAAACTCAGGAGTACGTTTGATACTTATCATTGAATAGCTCCAACATGGTACTCCATAGACAAATGGATTCTAGTTCTAAGGACCAGTACCAGCTTTTTGCTTCCTTAATCAGTATTTGTAGAAACAACTTTAGATTTTGCCATTTTTTTTCTATATTCTACAAGGTGAAACATCGTGAAAATTACGGGTCGGCCTCAGGCGAAGATTCGTAATCAGAGCAAGAACGCGCCTCAAATTTGTTCAAGGACAAGTTTGCGCTCTATCACGCACGGTAGCGTAATGAGCGTAATAGGCTCCAAGACAGTTAAAGACGAATTTGTTCAAGGACAAGTTTACGCTCCGTCACGCACGGCAGCGTAATGAGCGTAACAAGCTCCAAAACAGTTGAAGGAAAAATTCCAGAGAGGCACGACGGGTTGGCACTTTTTCTTGCGGCGCATACATAAGTGGCCTTTACGCTCGTTACGCGGCGGTGCGTACCAGTGTGTGGGTCATAATTCAGGTTGCATGCTCCTTACGCTCCACCACGCGCCGCTGCGTGGTAAGCGTAAGTTATGCATTATTTACGCTTTATCACACGCAGTTGTGTGATGAACGTAAGTTATACTTTGTTTACGCTTCACCACGCACGGCTGCGTAGTGAGCGTACGTTACATTTACGCTTTGCCACGCACAGCTGCGTGGTGAGCGTAAAACGATCTT
>MNCI01003715.1:347789-386359 GCA_015680685.1 Gnetum montanum
CGGCGATGGCGGGCCCCAGCAGCGCCGAGGTGGTGCTCACGGACGACGACTTCTGGCACGCCATCGTGTGGCGCCTCGGCCGCCACGTGGAAGGAAGCCACGTCATCTGGAAAGTCCGCGTCACGGTCGTCGCCACTTATGTAGCCCCCACAGCAGCCGCAGAGTCACGCTGCGTGGAGGTGGGCCAGGATGTGTGCATGCCTCTGGTGACCACTAACATGACTTCCTCCTCGTCCACCATTCCTCTCCGCTTTTTGTGATCCACAGTTTCTTTCAGTGTTCATACTCTTCCGTTGTCATCATGCAAGTGTTGAGTTTCTTTGCTACTATGTAGTAACCTGTTTGCTAGCTGTAATCGTGGGACTTTGCTCTAACACAGGCCATTATACTCATTTTTAATTATTTTTTATTGCATAAATTTATGATTTTTTACCACATAAACTTATAATTTTTTATAGAGTGTTTAATGGCTTATTCATTGATGTCACAATTAATGGTTGATTGAACTTTGATGATGAGGTGGTTTAACTGGGATTTCAAACAACCTTTTTGATTTCTTATGATTTTGATGATTAATCGCCACAGGAAAATTTGGATTAGTTTGCAATTCAAATTAAATTTTTTAAAAAATAAAAACAGTGTGTTCTGTCTTATCAACTTGCTAAAACATTTTACAGTTATGATGTTTGTCTTCTGCCNTTTTTTTTTTTGCACTCATCAGAGTTTTTCCCTAGCCATTTTTGAAGCCAAGTAGAGAATTGTCCAATTTTTTAATCATTGGCATAAAGAACAGGTCCTCTCTTCTTTGAGAATTTGAACCTATCTAGTTGTTTTAATTCTAAAATAATGAAAGCCTAATCTTGCATGGCTAATTTAACATTATAAGTAGGTGAGAAGATATAGGAGAAGATAAATAAGTTGCTTTTTTGTTGATGCTTGGTATAATGCTATTGAGATATTCTAATATTACTTCTTAATAATGATGCTTCTGATATTCTAATGTTCCAATTTTTTAAAGCCAAATCATTGAATTATGGAAAAAACTTTTTGTGTAGCAATTAAGGCTTTCTTTATACTAAGAGAGACTATGAACATATGCTCAAATTGACAAAGAGCTGTTATCGGTAAGGAATAGCAACTCATATTTTACCTGCCCAAATTCTTCCACCAAAATATGTTTGGGACCTTCTATTTTCTTCTAAAAACTAAGATGGCAAAAACTGTTTTGCTTGCTGGGCCTTTTGTATCTGCTGTAATTGTGTTGTTTATAAAAAACTGATCACTTCCCTGTGAAGTGAAGCGTTGCCTTGAGTGCATCCGTTTTTACCTGTAATTTTTTTTTTCCCAGCTGAACTTGCTCTAAGAATTGTGAAATTGGCTGTTTTTTATCTCGTAAAATTTGCTACGCAGTTCTTCGTTCCTGGATACACTGCCTTTACAAGACTTGCGTGCTTCTTTTTCTAGATCACATATGTCGATCGCCCTCCGGGTAGAAGTATGAATTGAATACTACGAGAAGACTTTGGGTAGTGGACCATATGTGTGGAGCAATTCCAGTTTGTTGAATCAATAAAAATAATTGAGTAATTGTCGAATAATTAAATAACTTCCTCAAACGTAACGTTGACTAAATTATATGGCTTTGTAAGATGGTTTGTTTTTTCAAAATCATCATTTAGAAGCTTTTAAATTTGATTGATTTCTTTGAAATGTTAAGCTTTTAAATAATGTTTTCAAAAATTCATGATAGATCTACTCTTCTTCAATATATTCAAAAAAAGTTACAAAATTTTAGTTTTAGTAGGACTATAATTTTCAAGGGCCTTTCCTTTAAATTTGTATAAATATATAGGAGTGTTGGAACTGAAATAATTGAAACATAGGTACACCCCAAGATTTATACAAGTTTATAACATAATGTTATATAATTGAAACATAGGTACACCCCAACATTTATAAAAGTTTATAACTCAATGTTACATAGTAGAATTGAACCTATGACTTAGGGTTATTAGACCAAGATCCATACCACTAGGCCAACACCTCATTATCAATTATCAATATTAACATAAATTTCTACTAATGTATCATTCTATCTTATCAATTTTAAGGATTTGCACAATTTCCAAAACTCACTCAAAGTTCAAATTTTAAACTATGAGCTTTAATCAAGCTATTAAATATAAGACACTAAACTAGTAAATCTAAAGAATTAGCTCTAAATTATTCTAAATAGAATTTTTTTTCCTTTTACATTTGAGCATAATCTTGCTAATACTACTCATTTAACTAACTTGTGAATGTGCTTGGGACTACTTTGCATCTCCTCTTCTAAGATATTCCAAGTCTTAATCATAGTGTTTCCTAAAAGTTCCAACCTTGTTCTCTTCTACTTCCAAAGACTATTTTAGGAAACTTGGGATATTATGTTTTTGTGGGGTTTTAAGTAAGCAATAAATTGACAAACATTAGCTTCTAGGGAAAGTAGATCAAACTCTAAAAGTAATATGGGATTTGATGTTTAAACCTTTATGATGAAGTCAAATTTTTGGTCAAAGCGACATGGTAGTAAGGACATTGTATCAACGATGTTGGTTTCCTTAATATGTCATCATTGATACAATGTCTTGCGATGTCTGCAACCCTATAAATACAACACTTGGGTGCACAATTCGCAAACTTTCCATTCCATACTTTACTGAAACTCTTGCAGTTTGGTTACGTAGTTTTAACAATAGAAGTGAATGCTCACAATGTGATGTCTAGTGATTGAACAGAGTCTTTATTCGAATAGATTGTACTCGGGCATAGTTTGTGAACAGAAATTGATGAGAGCAGTTACTCTAATTATTAGAGTGGTTACTCTAGCAGTTACTCTAGTGGTTACTCTAGCAGTTACTCTAATTATTAGAGTGGTTACTCTAGCGGTCACTCTAGCAGTTACTCTAATTATTAGAGTGGTTACTCTACCTATTGCTTTAGCAGTTATTCTAATTATTAGAGTAGTTGCTCCCAAGTCTATAAATACAGTGCCCAAGCGCACAATTGGGAGGAAGTCTTTAAGCAGTCAAGTAGCAAAACTCTTGTAGTCTGCTTGAAAGTTAGAGTATTTTCCAAGTGCTCGCAGCAGGAGGTCTAAGTGTGGATGGATCTTTATTTGAGCATTGTGTACCTGAGCACACCTTGTGTACGGTAATAAAGACAAGCTCTTTGATTTATCCTTGCACCACTTGAGATTTGTTTTCTTACGCATTTCTTTTATTTTATTTTATGCACCTTACATTTCTGTTATTAGCATAGCAATTCATTTTGATCAATTAAGCAAATCGTTAAATTACACAAGCATGAGCACTTCGAGCATACGTGTAATGCTTGGTAACCTAGTAATGATTAGCGTTTGGTAATCCCAACAGTGTTGCACTGGTTCAGGATGTGTACAGCAAGTGGGAACGGATGCTGGTGTTAGGATTAGTTAGAACTTAGTTAATGAGTAGTTAAGTTAAATTAGTCACTTAGTTAGTTCTCTCCTTTCCTACTAGCGTAGGACATAAAAACAAAAAAGTTATAAAAATCATATGCCTCAAGCTTACTTAACCATACAATCGTGACATACAGGTAAGCTTGGGAAGACAATGATCAACCAACCCATCCTTGTTCCACAAGGGCGCATAAGCACTTAGTCCTTGGAATTTGACCGGATCGTGCGTGAAACACTCGTATTTGTATAGTTGAGCGTAGGGGTGCCTAGTCGCTCATCATTGGCTTCATTGCCAGGGACTTAGTTGTTTGTGCGCTAACTAGAACATAGGAAATCATTCACATCATTGGAATGAACCCTTAGGGTTGGTTGAGAAAATAATAAACAAGACTACATTACACACTGAATAGACAATTATGTCTCCTTCTTCATATGAAAGCACCTCACTGCCTAGGTCTGAAATAGGAAATAATTGACGATGTAATACACATGACATTGATTCGCTAGTCCCTCAACAAGTTCGAGTGGTATATATTCATCCCGATGAGTATATACCATACTTTACCTTTATCCTCCATCAAGATGAACAACTGCGTTGCCGAGACTTAGAGGGTAACATAGTGTTACCTTCCGATCATTCAATCCCAAGCATGCTTCTTTGTGCTCTCACACGAATTGGCATGTTGCACTTACATGTAGAATACATTGTGCAAGACCATAACTCGAGAGAATACCATCCCATGGAGGCACAATGTCAAAGGGACTTGCAACAGGAGAGACATCATAAGTATTTGAAGGGTAAGTGGTTCCAGGATGTCCCACATGTCTTAAGCAAAAATGAGGGTGGTGAACCTACCTCAGGTAGTCGCCCACACAACGATGTTCCTCCCCTTGACTTTGACCAAGGGGTCGTGTATCAGAACCTTCATTCCACTATTCATAACCTAAGTTCTGATACCCACGGACACATGATAAAGGTGGACATTCTGAGGCAATTGCAATCGAGGCCGTGACCGCTGAAGAGAAGGTAGAAAACACTGTCATGGTAAAGGTTCTCCTTCTTCTTTACCTTCATCATCTCCTTCATCCTCTCCTTCAATATCTAGATGCATTCATAAAGAAAAAGACCATGGGGATGGAGGTAGGCAAAGTGGAAGTCATAGGCAAAACAGCCAGGAAAGGGGACGAGGGCACTCTAGAGAGTCACACCATAGAAGAAGGGAGAGTAGGAAACAATATAGGCATCATAGACACCATGGACGAGACACTCATGATGAACCCCTACTCGCTACTCGAAGTATGTTAGACATAATTGAGGCTATTAGAATTCCAACAAGGCACCAAAAATATAGTAGGATTAAGAGATTAGATATGAACAATATCTCACGATTTGAAGGGGGATACAACACTGATCCTCAAAATCACTTACAAGCATTCCATGATGCGTGTGCCTTACAAAACATAGAGAACGAATGAAAAAAAGTTAAGTTATTCCCGTAGACACTGGTTAAAGAAGCGGAAAGCTAGTACTGGTCCTTAGAACTAGAATCCATTCGTAGGTGGAGTACCATGTTAGAATTGTTCAACAATAAGTACCAAACGTACTCCCAAGTGTCCAACCTGTGAAAGCAAATCCAAGGTTAGAAGCAAGGAGGACATGAACCCTTGGATGCTGCTATGGGCTGATACTATGCACTATTACATCATTGTCTTGGCCATGATTATTCGCAAAGGGATCAACTACGCCATCTCGTAGATGGGCTTAGGCATGAAACGAGAAGAACCCTTGGGACTTATGCCCAAGGAAGACTATCCGAGCCTAGGTCTCATCAAATTTAAAGACTACTGGAGCAAGTTGCTAAGGAAAAAAGTGAGCTACGGAAGAGAAAGTGCGGAAGAGTATAATCGAGATCCTTCCCTCTAGAAAAGGGGAGTAATATTTTGTGAGGATGAAGAAGAGTCATCAATTGAAGATATGGTGAATAGGAAAACTTTGCCTATCCAAAAGTTGACATCAGAAGTATCGGCAAAGGTAGACCAAATGTGGGATTCCTTAGACAATAGATTTCAAGTTGTTCTTAAAATAGTAGAAGAGTCTAGACAGCAAGGTAGTGATCACGAAAAAAGAGAGAAGTTGAACATGCACTTAGCAAGGATAAGGGAAAAGTTGCCATCATTGAAGAGGTTGTGAAGTTGGAAACAGACAATGATAGTGGATGTGAAATATGTCATTATGACCATCCTAAGGGATGTTGCCTTGTAATCTCACATCTGCAAGAGTCTGGAGTGTATGCACTCAACCCACAATTAAACAAAAGGCAAACACCCCAAAGGTTACCTTATCCTTAAGGTCACCCAAGGCAATTCCACCAACCCTTAACATATTATCCTAGTGGAACTCCACCACAACTGATTAAGCAATATCAATAGTGGCAGCATCCACAATCATGGGGAATGCCACCACCAAGGCAATAGTATCCTTACTAGCAACCTAACCCGTATGGATATTACATGCAACAGCCAATCTCCCCATGTGACTCTACTGGTCATGTCACTCCTCAACCTCACTACCAAGCCTGCAAGTATTATGGGACTCCCTCTTCTAGAGGCGATATTCCGCAAGCATATCATCCTTCTCATTTGGCCACATCTCTTCCAACAATAGCTCCACTACCACCTGCTCCCGCGATGCAAGGTGAAATCCCTACCTAGCCGCAACAACGTAATGCCATAAGGGCTATTAACTCTCAACCTCCTGTTAGTTCCAACAACCACATGAAGAAAAGACCTTTTTTTAGAACCAACAATCCAACCAAGCCCTTGCAATCACAAGTGGCTGATTCCTTAGATGCCTCAGTATCAATCAAAAATTCAGAGCCCCCCAAGATTTATAGAAGTTTGTAACATAATGTTATCTAATTGAAACATAGGTACACCCCCAACATTTATAAAAGTTTATAACTCAATGCTACATAGTAGAATCGAACCTATGACTTGGGGTTATTAGACCTAGACCCATACCACTAGGCCAACACCTCATTATCAATTATTAATATTAACATAAATTTCTACTAATGTATCATTCTCTCTTATCAATTTTAAGGATTTGCACAATTTCCAAAATTGACTCAAAGTCCAAATTTTAAACTTTGAGATTTAATCAAGCTATTAAATATAAGACACTAAACTAGTAAATTTAAAGAATTAGCTCTAAATTATTCTAAATAGAATTTTTTTTCCTTTTACATTTGAGCATAATCTTACTAATACTACCTATTTAACTAGCTTGTGAATGTGCTTGGGACTACTCTGCATTCCTCTTCTAAGATATTCCAAGTCTTAATCATAGTGTTTCCTAAAAGTTCCAAGCTTGTTCTCTTCTACTTCCAAAAAATATTTTAGGAAACTTGGGATATTATGTTTTTGTGGGGTTTTAGGTAAGTAATAAATTGACAAACATTAGATTTTAGGGAAAGTAGATCAAACTCTAAAAGCAATATGGGATTTTATGTTTAAACCTTTATGATGAAGTCAAACTTTTGGTCAAAGCGACATGGTAGTAACGACATTGTATCAACGATGTCGGTTTCCTTAATATGTCATCATTGATACAATGTCTTGGGATGTCTGCAACCCTATAAATACAACACTTGGGTGCACAATTCACAAACTTTCCATTCCATACTTTACCAAAACTCTTGCAGTTTGGTTACGTAGTTTTAACAATAGAAGTGAATGCTCACAATGTGATGTCTAGTGATTGAACGGAGTCTTTATTCGAATAGATTGTACTCGGGCATAGTTTGTGAACAGAAATAAAGATCGAGATTACTTCACATCATTGTAGCATCCACTTAGTATTTATTTTTTTTATTTAGAATAATGTTTTCTGGTTTCTACCTTAATGTTTTACTTTTCCAAAAAATTGTACTTTTGCTTGTTATCATTAAGCAGAATGAGTATGATTGATTTTGAGCACTTAAGTGTAATCATTTGGTAAGCCCAACAATGTTATTACTTGGTATGCCAAGTAGCATAACGCTTGGTAACCTAGTAATGATTATATGAAGCCCAAGGTGTGTATGACAAATCAGGACTAGATGCTCATTGCCATAGGCTAGAGTAGAGTTACGTTTCTATCGTTACTTAGACTTAGCAATTACTTTTAGCAATTACTTTCTTTGCATTATGGCTACACTTAGGAATATTTCAAGCTTTACAACATCAACTATAATATGCCTCATGATGAGCTAAATTATACACTTGTAGTTCACTAGCTCCACATGGGAAGACAACAGTTTTAAAATTAACTTAATTACTAGCATACCAACATTGTCTATCTACAGATTATGAATAGGTTGTGCATGAACACTCATAACTTGTATGTTGGGTGTTGGATTGCTCCACTACTCGTCACTTTATATGATGAGTGGTTAAGTCGAGACACATAACCATATGATCCACAAATATTGCAAGTGATTGAATTGTAATCCATAGATGATTACTGATACAAAAGTTTAGAAAGTTATTCAATGAATTGCTAATTGTTATCTTCCTACCTGAACTATTCATGATCCTATTTCATATGTTTTAGTTCACAATGAAGCATATTGATGAGTGGCGAGGTTACCATTATGCCCAACCATATGAATCTCAAGCATTCATGCATGATCTAGTTGAATTCCATGGATGGGACTAGTTGTGGCATCTAGATCATTATGCCTTGATCACAGTTCACTATCTTCCCACTTGGACTAGTGGTAGCTTGGTCATGTATGGTTTAGTCCAAAGTGAGGCATATGATTCTTAATGTTATTTCAGCCTTATGCTACTCCTAATGATGATGAAGAAATCAATTATTTAAACTAATTAACAATGAAAAGTAAAGTCTAAACTAGCCTTCAGGTAACAAGTGTCTATTCCCAGCTTGTTGTACATGTCTTGAACCCACATATCCACTACTAGGATTACCAAGTGCTATGCTACTGGGTGAACCAAACAATAATGTTGCTGCGGTTACCAAGGAAATATGTGTTTACGCTTGAAATTGGTCGTGCTCATTTCGCCAACTCATTAATATGCATGGAAATGTAAATATCAACTAAGTACATGAAAAGTAAATTATATTAAAAGTAAATTTAATCTAAGTTAAAGTATTTCAATGAATAAGAATCAATCTCGATCATATTATCGTTCATGGAATGTGTCTAGGTACATTGCCACCTGAATAAGACACCATACAACTAACTCAGATCCACACTACGGGCACTCATCGACTATTCTCTAAGACTACAAAATAAAAATGCAAGAGTTTGACTACTCTATTAAGCAAATAATGCCAATACACGGTGGGAGCACGTGTATTTATAGGCAAAAATAGGAATTGCAACAACGGAGCCTCATCAACACATCATTTACATCAATAGGGTTGCATCAATGGGGCATCATCAACATGGCTACCTTGAAGCGACTGCCTCGAAGCGGTTGTCTTAAAGAGGTTGCATTGATGCTTCATCACATATGATTGTAACATTGTAAAAAATGGGAATTACTAATTGATGAGTCATGAATCTATTAGGCATTAACATCAGATACCTGACATCGGAGCCTTGATATCAAACATCCAATGTTGGAGACAGGAAACGATGTTGAATATCCGATGTCGTCTCCTCTATGCATGCCTATAAATATAGCACTTAGGTGCACAGTTGGAATACACAGACAAAAATAAGAGTTTTATTTTTAGTTCTTAGTTTTTGATAGTCTTTCTTAGAGTTTTTTTATTTCTAGTGCATGTTCACAGTGTGATGTTTGTAATCGTACGACACCTTTGTTCAAGTGTGATGCACTTGGACACATTACATGACTAGAAATAAAGATCGAGATTACTCCCATCATTGCAGCATCCACTTAGATTATTATTATCTTTAATTGTTAATTATTTACTATTTTATTTAGTTGACATTCCCATTTATTGTTATTTACTATTCCTATCATTAAGTGGAATGCATACACCTTAATTACGAACATTTAACTGTAAATACTTGGCAACCCAGTAGTGTATCGCTTGGCACATCTAGTGACATACACTTGCTAATCCCAAAGGTAGTCTCATGAAGTCCAAGGCATGCACAAATTATCAAGAGCAAATACTCATTACATAGACTAGCTTAAATTTTACTCTCCATTGTTCAGTAGCTTAACTAATTCATCTCTTTGTCATCATTAGGAGTAGCATAGAATTAGACAACATCATATGCCTCACTTTGGACTAAACCATATGTGACAAAGCTATCACTAATCCAAGTGGGAAGATAGTAAAATGCAATCAGAGCATAACGATCTAGATACCACAACTAGTCCTATCCATGGAATTCAATTGGATCATGTGTGAACGCTTGTGATATGTATGGTTGAGCATAGGGGTACCTCACAGCTCATCATTGGTGCCATTGCTGGAGATGGTGCTAGTTATCTAGATTAGTTATATTATACACGATTGCTATAAAGGTATTAATGATATATCTTTCCAAAAATATTAGTTCACACACACCATAAACCAAGAACAATGTCTCTCTCACATGGAAGTTGTACCGTCCGAAATCGTCAGTCTCTGGCTGGAAGGAAACAGAAACTGGGAGATCTCCGGACACGCACAGAAAACCCTACCTCCGCTTGAGGGAAAGCTGGAATTGACGAAGGTAGAGTACCTAGAGTAGTCCGCACGAGGATCAGGCAAGGATTTCCCCAAACGTACACCAAGGTGCTATACGCTGGGTTATATGTGAACGGCGTGACAGATGTAAAACGAAGCGTAAACAACGTAACTGGTGTAAACAGAGCGTAAACGTGCGAGGGCGTAAACAGTAAGCATTTAGCAATTAATGAAAAACTGTAATAGATTTTAGGAAGAAAATGTAATAATGTTATTGTGGAGTGAGAGTTACAATGCACCGGTCTAACGTAGTTGTGGCTTTCACACAAGGCGGACGAATAGCCCTGGTGGATGCAGGGATGACTGTGTGCTGGTTCAAACTGCAGGCACAGTGTAGAGGCTATATGCTCAGCGTACAGGGTTCAGGTTACAGCTTACAGGGTTTTCTGCTCTGGTTCTTAGCATCTCTCTTTTTCTCTCAAGTTCGCCCCCCCAAATTCCTGGATCTAATGAAAAATTGGGGTTTTTATACAGGTTTAGACGTTAGACTCGGGTTGGGTGACACGTGGCGCGTTGACCGGGTGCAAAAGGACAAAATTTACAAGTGTTCAGTGTGCTGTACGCCAGCGTATACCGCCATACGCCAGCGTATACCGCCATACGCCAGCGTATACCGCCATACGCCAGCGTATACCGCCATACGCCAACGTATATTGCTATACGCCAACGTATACGACTGTACGCCAGCGTATACATGCTAGACATGTGACCTCGGCGTACAGACTTGATCGGGATGGAAGAAGTTGCTCGTTCTCCATATTTGAATTCAGCTGCCCTAAAGATACTGCCTGTAGATGTTCGGCTCAGTTGACACTGGTTGTAGACTTTGTACATGCTAAGCGTATACGCTGGGCGTATACACTGTGGATGCTGGGCGTATACGCTGTGGATGCCAGGCATATACGCTAGACATATACGCTGTGGATGCTGGGCGTATACGTTGGGCGTATAGGATGTACATGCTCAGCGTATAGCCTCCAGGATGCATGATGTCAACATCTGATGAATACTCTGTCTGTGTGAGTTGATGCCTTGTAACAAATCTTGCTCTGAAATGCTATCTACATGCTGTCTTCGGTGATTGCATGTTGGGCGTATACCTCAGTCGTACATGCTGGGCGTACATGTGAGGAGTATACGCTGGGCGTACATGTGAGGCGTATACGCTGGGCGTATACGCTGTAGATGTTGGGCGTACATGATGGACGTACATGTGAGGCGTATACACCCATACGCTGTAGATGTTGGGCGTATACGCTATAGATGCATACTTAGTGAAGACTAAGTACTTTGAGCTCCGAAGTTGCAATGTTTGATAGCGAATGTTGTCATGGTCATCAGTGGGTCCTAGGGAATTGCTCCTTGTTGAGTTCGACTCCACTTGAAGTTATCTGTGGGGCCCTCAAGCTTTAGCCATGCTGGGAACATCATGACTTAGCTCGATTCTTGTTGGAGAAGTACTAAGCTTGAAATTTTGTGGTGTTTCATTGGCCCCTCTTTGTTGACGCTTGGAGGAATCAACCCGAGAAGCGTCGACAAAGAAGTGCAAATCACCACAAGCAACTTGGTAGAAATGTTGTCTGTTGGCACCTGGCTAGACGTCATCGCACCGCGTTCAATAGTACCTAGGATTAGGGAAGTGAAATTTGTAGCTAGATAGGGAAATGGAGATTGTGGAGATTGGGAGCTGGCCAAGGGATTGTGCATGGTAAAGGGGATGTTCTGATGTGTATATGGGTGATGCTAATCCTTGTCAATAGTCATTGTTTGGCAGACTTGGAATCAAGACATGAGATGTGCGTTCTTTGGCGGAACAAGACTCTTGGTTAGTGTCTGAGAGGACTTGTTGGCAAAACCAAAGCTACGTGATGATGTGTTGCATTCTTTGGAGGAACAGGACCCTTGCTTGGTGTTCAATGGGGAACCTATTGGCGGAGAGCCAAAGCCATGCAACGGGATGTTTCTTGATTGTTTTAGACATGAGCGTTTGCTTTCGAGGCCACTGTTGTCCCGTCTTGTGTTTTATGCGGGAAATGAAAGCGCTTTTTTTTAGGTGTTCTTATGCTCAAATGCCATGTTGTGGGTTGCAACCGCTTAGGAGTGGTGCGATATGCAATGGTATGTTCAATGTTTCGAGCTGTACCGGATGTGTTTGGGGTGTAGCCAAATGTAAGGTGTTGAGGAATAGGTGGGATATGAAACAGGGGATGTACTAGTGAATGGTTTGATTTAGTCTTGTCACATGCGCTGCAAACAACGTCTCACCTTGCTGCTTATGATGAAGTGCATTCTTGTACGAACACCTCTGAGTGTCATCCTGCAAACACAACTTCGAAAAGACAAGAAAACCATGAGTGAATAAGAAAGTTTAGACTTAAAACAGCTACTGATGAAATGAGGGCATCGGATGAGAGTTCAGGCACTGTATATGAATGGCGGCAATGTTGGTAGGATCGGCCGATGGCGAGCAACGCAGCGATTTTGATGAAGTTTGAATGCAGTCATAGATTGAGGAACCAGAGATGAAATTTCCAGTTTATAGTCTTAGCGGACTATCATGGGTTAGTTTTATGTCATGACCCGTTGGACATTGCCTGGTTAGCATCGTGGCGGACGGTACATTGCCAGTTTCTAGTCTTGGCGGACCGTGAAGAGGCAAACCAGTTTATAGTCTTAGCGGACTCCGGCAAGTGGAACTGTGGCAGTTTACTATCATACCTGATGGGTGCTAGTTTATTGTCATTGCAGACGCTGTGTGGTATCATTTTTAAGTCATGATTCTAGGACTGTTCTGTGGTATCAGTTTACCTTCATGATTTCAGGATGAGCTGTGGTATCAGTTTATAGTCGTGATGCCAGGACTCGCACGTACCTGAGCTTGTACTCAAATATGGTATGGTTTCAAGAACAAGTGATTGGTTGGATTTTCAAGCTCATGCCCTTCCATATCAGCTAACTTGAATGCTCCGTTGTCGTATGCTTTGGTGACCAAGTAGGGCCCCTCCGAGTTGGCTGAGAATTTGTCTGGGTGTTCTCGAACGGCCTTAAGTACAAGGTCGCCTTCTTTGATGGGGCGCTTATGAATGTCGTGCCGATGGCGCTGCAGTTGTTATTTTTGGTACCGTTCAATCTGATCGAGCGCACGTATGCGTTCCTCCTCTACCGATTCCAGGTCAATGATGCGCAGGCCATTATTTTTCCCTTCGTCGAGGAGTCCGGAAAGTGTGATCCTTAAAGATGGTACCTGTAATTCCAAGGGTAAAATAGCTTCTGAACCATAAACAAGGCTATATGGCATTTTACCTGTTGAAGTTCGATGTGTCGTGCGATATGCCCACAGTGCGTACACCAGCTATTCTTGCCATCTTCTCTTGCTTTGGGTAAGCATCCTTTTAAGTATTGTAATGATGGTTTTGTTTGTGGCTTTTGCTTGCCCATTGCTCTGAGGGTAATAAGGGGATGAAAATGAGTTTTTGATCCCTAGATTTTCACAGAAGGTTTTGGTTTTGGCACTGCTGAATTGTGGCCCATTATTAGTGATGATGGTCATGGGGGTACCAAAATGAGTCACAATATTTTTAAGAATGAAGTTGCATACGTGTTTAGATGTGGTTTTTCAAAGGGGAACCGCTTCTACCCACTTCGTGAAATATTCTGTTGCTGTTATGATGAAACTATGCCCTACTGAAGATGAGGGTGTTATTGGTCCGATAAGATCCAACCCCCACTTTTGAAAGGGCCATGTGATTTGCATTGTATGTAACTCATTTGGTGGGACATGGATTAGATTACTATGTTTTTGACAGGTACTGCATGTTTTAGCCTTGGAGAGACAATCATACTCCATGTGTGGCCAATAATAGCCTAAGCGCCTTATTTTCGTTGCCATTGCTTTTGGTGCTATATGTCTGCCGCATAGTCCGTCATGTACTTGCTCAATGATGGTTTGGGCATCAGTGCTACTAACGCATGTTAACAATATGCCTTCGTAGGATCAATGACACAATGTGTCCCCTACTAATGCATATTGCCGAGAACGCTTTCGTACCATGTCTTTTTGTGCATTCGTTAAGTGTTGCGGTGTTTCACCGCGTAGAAGGTACTCTTTTATGTCATCATACCATTCTACCGCGTGTGTTGTACTAACGGATGCAATTGGCAATGCATCAAGAGCATCGGTTATTGGTTTGGCACAGCTGATTATGGAGCTTGGCGATGTATGGAACATTTCGGGTGATATATTTAACGCTAGGGTGGCTAGTGCATCTGCGATGGTATTATCATTTCGAGAGATGTGTTGCACGTCCATGTTGTCGAATCGTTTCATTAAATATTTGGCTAAGTCACAATACGGTTGTAAATGTTGTGCTTTGCATGTATAAATGTCCATGACTTGGTTTAAGACCAATTGTGAGTCTCCCCTGACCACAAGTAGTGTGATGCCTAAAGCTAGTGCTGCCGTAAGACCTCTAAGGAGACCTTCGTACTCTACTATGTTGTTGGTACAGTGAAAGTTGAAACGATAAGCAAAGGAGCAGATCTCCCCTGAGGGATAGGTGATAATGGCAGCAGCACTTCCCCCTCTAGAGGTAGATGTGCCATCAAAGTTCATAATGGCTTCGTAGTCATCGGGCACTATGGCTATTGCACTTACATTTTCGTTGGGAAATTCTGGCTCTATCGTTGCTTGATCGTGTGTTGGTGACGCGGTCATTTGATTTGCTATGGCTTGACCCTTAACTGATGATTGCGCTATGTAGTGTAGGTCAAACTCAGCTATCATGGCTTTCCAACGGGCTATTCGACTTGTCTCATAAATGTTTCCCGTGATGGCTCTGAGTACATTATCCTTGCAGATTATGTTTACTTGGTTACGGAAGAGGTAATGTCTCCATTTATTTAAGGAAAAGGTTAGGGCTAAACATGACCTCTCCACCTCGTTATACTTCTTTTCATGAGCAACTAATGCATGGCTTAAGTAATAGACAGGGATTTCGGTTCCTTCATCTCGTTTTTGGCAAAGCATGGACACAATGGACGAGTCCGAAGTGGCAAGGTAGATGTAAAATGGTTTATCATTTTGAGGTGGGTAAACTATGGGTAGTTGAACTAGTGCTGTTTTAACATTGTCGAATGCTTCCTGGCATTGTGGAGTCCATTCAAAATGGACATTCTTGCGTAGCAAGTGGTTCATAGGTTTCAACTTATCCGTTAGTTTTTCTATGAAATGCCTGATAAACTGTAATCTACCTTGTAGACCTCAGAGTTCAGTAAGGTTGTTAGGTGGGTTTTAGTTTGTTATTGCCTTAACTTTATCCGGGTCTACTCGTATCCCTGCTTCCGAGGCTATGAATCCAAGCATTTTTCCTATCTTAACTCCAAAGACACATTTCTTTGGGTTAAGTCTCAACTCATGTTTTAAACAATGCTTTAGTACTAGGTCCAGGTCTTGTGTGTGTTGTTGTGATGTCTTCGATTTAACCACAATATCATCAACATAGTCATTAAGCAAGTGCAGCATGTAATCGCTAAAAATGAATGTCATGGCCCTTTGATATGTGGCCCCAGCGTTCTTAAGACCGAAGGGCATCATTGTGTAACAAAAGGTTCCCCATGGTGTCATAAAGGTAGTCTGGAGTTGATGTTCCAGGTTGATGCGTATATGGTTGTATCCTGAGAAGCCATCCATAAAAGATAATAGGGCATGCCCAGTGGTTGAGTCAACAAGTTGATCAATGCTCGGTAGGGGAAAATCATCTTTTATGGTTGCAACGTTGAGATCCCTGAAGTCAATGCATAAGCGAATGCTTCCGTTCTTTTTCGGGACAATGACCATGTTGGATACACAATCGACATAATCGACAGCCCAAATGAAACTAGCCTGATAAAGTTTGGTGATCTCATTGCGAACTGCCAATGCTACCTCAGGTTTAACCTTTTATGCCTTTTGTTTTACCGGCCTCAATTTTGGATCAAGGATAATGTTGTGCTGGACAATTCGAGGATCTAACCCGGGCATGTCGGTGTAAGACCAAGCGAATGCTTTCATGTTGTTTCGAAGCACATCTTCTATGTTTTTGGCCAGTTGAGGTTGCAATAATGTGCTTAATTTTAATACTTTGGTTTCACCATCAAGCATAACGATGGAGGTTTCAGTCAATGGGTCTTTAGTGATGTTTTCAGCTTCTATGTCAAGGGGTTTTGTCATACCTTTGTAATTATCTAGCATTTGTTGTGTTGAGGCTATGAATGCTTCGTCCGTTGATAAAATTAAGTGGATGAGATTTATGTCGATGTCCCTGGCGATCCGTCCGTATTTCCCATCGATGATTAATGATGCGGATAAATGTTGACAATCCATCGGGCTTGCTCTTGCCAATAAACAGAGAGCAGAATGAGCTAGTAGGTATTGTTCCATGTTCTCTAGCAGCATAAGTTATGCATGACGGTGGTTTATTACGCACCGGGATGCATGGCAGTTTAAGGCCTTACCGGGCTGTGATGGCAGTTTAAGGCCATACCGGGCCGGATAATGTACACAAGAGAGTTTGCGCTAGAATGTTCGGTGTGGACATCTGAAGTTGGTTTACAGGGAAACTGGGATGTAGTGATATTTGTTTTATTTTATATATATATATTTTTTATGTTTCTGAACAAATTTTAATTAAAATGAAAATAAAAGCAAATAAAAAGAAGCAAAGTGCAAGGCAACGGCGGCGGCAGCGGTGGCGGTGGCGCTTTAGCGCTATATAAATGGCAGGGGCATCATTTGTAAACACCGTGAATTTGAAGTGAGCGTAGACAACGAGCGTAAGCGTAAATGGTGAGCGTAGTGTAAACCCTGAGCGTAAGCATAACCGACCAAACCCCAGCGTAAACGTAATCGACCAAACCCCAGCGTAAACCTCCAACTCCTGCGTAAAGGCTCAGCATGAGCGTAGAGGCTTAAAGTGTCAACGTAAAGACTTAGACCCCGGCGTAGAGGCTCAACGTAGGCGTGAGCGATTTTGATCCTCAGTGTAAACTTGTCAATCCCAGCGTAGAGGATGCCGAAATGGGCAAGGGCAAGGAGGTGGAAGGCCAGGGGAGAAAGGGGCCTGATCTGTCTTTTGCGAAGGAGAGCGAGGCCATGCTGCAGTGTCTGCCCAGGCCGAGGGTTCCATCGTGGCCTGGATCATCACACAGGTAGGCCCTAATCCTGCCTCTGTTAGTTATTTTGTATGTACATGTTATTTTTGCATAGGCAGTTTTTGTAGCGTAGAGAGTTTCGGCGTATACGCCTTGCGTAATCAGTTAGCGTAGAGGGCTTGTACGCTGAGCGTAGGTTCACAACGTAGAGGGTCTCTGTAGCGTATAGCGTATACTGTATATAGCGTAAATTATTTTTAGCGTAATCTATTTTGTCAGTGCACAACATAAACAATTTTACCGGCATGAAGTGTAGATGATTTTAACAGCGTGTATCCTAATTGTTTTCACAACGTATATGCTGGTGGTTTCCACGGCGTATACTGTTTGCACTGTTTACAGTGTAGACCTATTTTCATAGCGTATAGCGTAAACTATTTTCAGCGTAAACTGTTTATACAGTGTTCAACATAAACTATTTGCACGGCGTCTACGCTGGCGGTCTGCACGGGGTGTACGCTGACTATTTTCCACGATGTATACGCTGACTGTTTGCCACGGCGTATACGCTGACTGTTTTCCACGACATATACGTTGACCGTTTGCCATGGCGTATACGCTGACTGTTTGCCAAGACGTATACGCTGAGTGTTTGCCACGGCATATACGCTGACTGTAAACGGTTTTCATAGCGTATACGTTGACGATTTTTATAGCGTATACGCTGAGCGTGAACGGTTTGTAATTTTTCTAAGTGTCAGCCTACAATGTGAAATTTTGTTTTTCGTCTCATTTTCATGCATGGCTAATTTATCGTGGCATTTTGGTTGCTTGCAGGGACACTAAACCTTTTCTCCTGGTAGTTGAGCTAGTGGGGGTACTGACGTGGTTTGGCCCCATTGAGGCCGATGAACCTACCCCTGATTTGACTGTTGACAATAATGGGGTATGGTTCAGGGAAGGGGCCTGTGAATTCCTTGCCTTCATGCTAGACAGATTCAAGGTGGTGGTCTGGTCACACCTGAAAGAACAAGTGGCCCAGAGCGTGCTTGAGGCGATGTTGCGAGGAGCTTCGGAGGGTGTCGCGATCTTCATGGAAGACGTTGACGAGGGGCCGCTTGTGATCGAGGGCGGTCCCTCTGGTGGGCCAAGATCTACTCGTCCGTTAACGCGCGTGTGGGACCTATTTCCACAAGGACGTGATTATCTGAACAACACCTTATTTCTGGCTGCACGCGCGCACACGTTATTTCAAAACCCTCCTGGCACAGTATACCAGGTAAAGAGGTAATATTGTTTGGCTTGTCGTTTTTGGTTTTATGGTTCGACGTTTGCTTCCGTTTTGACAACTGTTCTTTTGCAGGCCCCAAGTTACCCAAGATGGCACATGCATTGATGATGATGGGCTTGCCCTAGCTCATACCGCTCTAGAAACCTTTATGACGGGTCCCACCCTTCGTGGAGCTGTGTTAGCTCAAACCAAGGGTGATATTGTCCATTTTCACAAATGGTTTTCTAGAGCGTTCACACAATGCACAACTCGTGGATGGTTGCATGGAGATTGGTTGCCTAAGGAACCAATTTTTCCTCGTGACTTTGAATTGGGTAGCACCTCTAAGTCCACCACTGAAAGTAAGAGACAATAATCTCTAGATGTATTAACGTGTTTTTTCAACTGCCGGGGGTTATACTGATGTGGTGGTTTCGAATTGTATCTACAGTTGATGTCCCTCCCGGCGGAGACCCTGTCACAACCGGACGAACTGAGAGTACCCTCTCGATGAAGTTTGGGGAGATCAGTAAGGCTCAGAAATGGTTGCACACTCATGCCCCGCCGTCCATCATCTGTTGTTTAAATGACGCTGGCCTTATGGAGCTCTTTACAACTCCTAGCCTTGATGTGTCTATAGCCGAAATGATCGGAATTGTTGATTCGTTCGACAAATCCGTCTCCTACTATAGCACCCGGATTAAGGGTGTTAAGATAGTTTTCCATCTATTGCCTGAATTCTTTTCGAACCTGTTTGGTGTACCGGCGGATGGTATAAATGTAGTTTTGGACAGGGCTCATAAAGAGCTTCATACGGTATGTGAGTTAGAGGACTGGTTGGGCATTACCAAGGGTGCTAAGGGATTCCCTATGCAGGGGAAGTCAAAAGTTGAAGAAGTTAACGAATTATATCCCCTGTTTAGGGCACGGGTGTTCCCTAAATCCCTTTCCCAGGTGCGGAGTCTTGGTGTTGAAGCTGTGTGTATTATGCGAACCATCTTAGAGACCGGAATGCGTTATAATTGGGCCCAATTTTTGTTGTTGGGCCTACATAAGGAGATAGTGCGATTGCGCTCAAATGTCGAGGCGCAGTCTCACTTTACCTTTGCATTCTTTGCCAGTTATCTTCACCGCTTAGCCGAGTTCCTAGTGGTTCGCGCAGACAACAAGTATGTTCTACGGGATCGAGGTCAATTATCCTGCCCGTGGATCAACCATTTGTTTGAAATAGCCGAGTCCCAAGATGCGCCTGAGGGAATCGATGAGTCCATATCTGTCACGACAGGGGGGTCATTTGGTACCTCAATCCACACACGTGACAGTGCCTTATATTGCCAAGAGAGCAGAACGGGTCATCAAAGAGACAATTGGGAAAGCCAAGTCAAAGCTCTCAACTGAGGTGGCCTCAGATATAGAAGAGCTGCGGGTGAAACGCATACGGTTTAAGATGCCTATCCGAGGTGAGTAAATTGTGTACACTTATTGCTTAATCGTTTTGGTCCTATTCATAATTTTTATTTTGATCGCTTACATGCCACTGATGCCTTCAGACTTGAGTCGAGAAGTAAGGAGGAAGGAATTAGAGACAATCATTGAAGAGGAGGAAGCCACAACGGAGTTACTGACCGATGAGGAAGAGGCTGGCAAGGATCAGGCGGAAGAAACGGAGGAGCTACGGGAAGACACCACGGAGACTGAACTGGTCGATGACCAGAGTGGTGTCGATGAAATGTTCAGTAGCTTCCTCAAGGGAAGGTTGGACCTTGGCGAACCTCCAAATCCAGAAGGAGACAGGGAACACGGTATGTTTTCTTTTATTTTATTACATCACTTTGTGAGTTTTTGTTTCCATGGTGTTTTACTTTTGTATTTTCATCACCTCCAGATGAAGGTAGTGAAACCAGAATGATGCGGTTGGAAATGCCCATGAAAATGGTTCCCCTTGAAAGGACCGCGGAGGTGAGTTTGTCTCGTACTCATGGACCATTTACTTGGACTGAAATGCCAAGTAAGATGGATTTTATGGCTGGTATTGCTGAGGAGGTTGTAGAACGTATTCAGGAAGTCCACCTTGAGATTGTTATGAATGTTTCGAGTTTTTGTTGTTTACAGCTTTAGAATTTCACACCTTGTTTTTGTCGTTTTAGCGTGTGTTCTTTTCGTACGCGTAGGTGCCAAGCTGAGATGGGATCCTTTTGAGACTGTTAGCATTGAGAGTTTGCCCACACTATCCCCAGAAGTTGAGCAGGTGCCTAGGCTAGTTTACGAGGAGGTGGTGGAGGGTCTTGTACACAACGCCAAATCGCTTTTGACTTGTAGGCGTTCCATCGAACAGTTGTGGTTGCAAGTTCAAGCAAAGGAGAAGGAAGTTTCCGAGTTGTCAGTTGAGCGTGATGATCTCAAGTCTTGGTATGAGTTCGCCTCTGCTAAACTAAGTGGTGATCGCTCTTGGCGGACTTTCGAGGTCACGTATACTAGATACTGGAACCTACTCAATCGCCACACCTCACTGACATGGAAGCTAGCAGAGCGCAAGGCCCAGGTGGATCTATTGAACCTCAAGTGTCAAGATTGGAAGGCTTTCGCTTCCAAGGTATGCAAATGGGGTCAGGATGAAAAGAACCACAAGCATCATTATAAAAAATCATTGAAAGAGGTATCTATTAAAAAGCGTCAGCTTGAGATGTTTGTGGAGGGCCTGGGTCTATGCTCTGCTTTTGATACCTTTGCTCAGAACACAACTGTTGAGATAGAATCACCTACAAGGGTAATTAAAACTGCTTCTGGGGAGGTGTCAGTGGGTGAATTCCCTTTAAAGCATCCTACTTGGTCAGCTGTTGACAAGGGGAAGGCCTTGGCGGATGTCGACCTAGGCCTTGATGGGACCGATTCGACCAGTGTCTCAGAAGAGGAAATCCTTCGTCGATTGGAATTTGGTTTAGGGGGGTCCCCTTTGGTAAGTGTTTTGTTATCCTGAAATTCATTCACAAAATAATGTTTGAAGGTTTTCTCTTTTATCATTATGTTGATTTTTTCCTTTGCATTTTATAGGATCAAGGCGATGATGATGTTCAGGAAGCTGGCCCCAGTGGAGTGGGGGCTCATGATGCCAGCAGGTCTAAAGGGGACGATCCTCCTGCCCCGGATGTTTGATCTTTGCTTCAAAATTGTTCTGACTCAAATTTATACATGAATTGTAAATTGAGTGATTTGAGTTGTCTTGAATGGATGAATAAAATCAGTTGACTCTTGTAATTGTACATCATTACATGTATATGTATAAAAACTTTTTTTTGTTGATTTTGAGTTTAATTGTAAACACGACACGGCAATGTAAAATGTTTTAGTTTGTTTTTGTGGTTTAATTGTAGTGCACAAATGTAATTATAAGTAGGACTGAAGGATAATTGCGAAAAAGGACAACATGTCAATGCAAGCGTAAATTCGAACAGTGAGCCGGAATTTTGGGAAAGACAAAGTATAAGTGGATGATCTAGTTTAAGGCCATTTCGAGCCACATACGCACTAGTTTAAGGCCATTTCGGGCCTCATACGCACTAGTTTAAGGCCATTTCGGGCCATATGCATAGTTTAAGGCCATTTCAAGCCCCAGCGTAAGCAAGGGACATTTCAAGTGACACGGGTGGGTTTCTCAGTTGACCGACCATTTCTGATCGTGGCTAGTTTTATGTCATTGCGGACATGATAGTTTAACGTCATTCCGGACTCAAAATGTAGTTTAATGTCTTTTCGGACTTGTTGTAGTTTAATGTCATTTCGGACAGTTCGTAGTTTAACGTCATTTCGGACGAATTCATTGCTTATTATTCTAGTAATTTTTTGATTTTTCTCATTTTGACATTGGGAGATGCGTTAGCGGGTATGATTCTATATTCAGCATCCCCTTCGCTGATTATGTTAAATGGTAATTCAGCCCAAGGGACGTTTGATGGAATTGTTCCCGCGTTAGTGTTTTCTTGCACTTCTGCAGGTATTGTGGTTTCTATGTCAGTTGCAGCTTCTAGGTGAGGTTGTGTATATGCAATGTCAGGCCCGGGTATTTCTATTTTGGGTGGATTTTCTTTTGTGTTTAAAGGATGATCGCCTACCGATTGTTGTTCATTTATGTCGTGTTGTCTAGGCTCTTCGAACTTAACCTCTGAGCCTTGGTCTGTGTCTACATACGATGAGATGATGGGTGTAGTAGTGTCCCTATGTATAACAATTTCGCCACCTTCATACGGCAGGTGGATCTCTTGGTGTATAGGGGAAGAGACTGCTTTGATTTGGGCTAGCCAGGGCCTTCCCAAGATTAGGTTGAACCCTGGCATTTCATCGATTACAACAAAGTCGGCGGATGTGGGGAACTGATCCCCTGCTATGAAGTCTAAGGTCACGGTGCCTTTGACTATCACGTGCGATCCGCTGAATGATTTCAAACATGTATTGGCGGTTGGTCTGATTAGCTCTGTAAGCCCCAATTGTTCAACGATAGGATATGGCACTACGTTTGTCGCGGCTCCATCATCTACATGGACCCTATGTATCTTGAATTGGTTTACTCTTATTGTTATAAACATAGGGGCTGTTGTTACCTCTCCCATTTTCTCATCCAACTTGATGTTGTCATTGTGGAAACTTAGTGGCTTGGAAGTTGACCCTTGAGGTGAGTACATTATCACATGAATTGAAGGTTCATTTGGAGGCAAGTCCTCGCTCACTGGGATAGATGTTAACATGCGCACTAAAGCTTCGCGATGGGTTTGTGATGTTAACACTAGGTCATATAAGCTCAATGAAGTGTTCTTTTGTTTAAGCGCTTATGTGACCTGTGTTAGAGCCGTCGCTAGATCTCTACTATTGGGCGCTTGTTTATCAGCAGTAACTTGGTCCATTCGGCCCAACAGCTTTATCTCACGCATAGTCGATTTGTCATTTTATTTCGGAATTGTTGATTCGGGCGTATCATGTTTTCTAGATGACTCACCCTCATGGCCTGTGTTTGGTTTATCGTTAGGTTGTGTCATGGGTACTGCGTTTAGTGGGGTAGGTTTAGGAGGTCCTAAGGCTAGCTGTTGATGCTCCTTTTCCAAGCATGCGTGTGTAAGCTTATCCGCTAGGCGTTCTCATGTGTGACGCGGGGGTGCTGTTAGTTTTGGGGCCTCAGGTTGCTTTGGGACTTGTACTACCTATGGAGTCAGGCAGAGTTGCGGTTGGACAGTCGCATGCTGTTGAGTGCCAGACTGGCTAGGCACCTTGATGACATAGGGGCTTGGTTTATCTTGTGTTGGGGAAGTAGAGGATTGGTGATCACTAGGACGTTCGGGTGTCCTAACGACGTATGGAGTTGGCCTAGCAGGAGGTTGTACCTCCGTTGTTGCGACCGCGGGTGGTACTCGGACTATGTAAGGGGCAGGCCAAATAGGAGGGGTTGGTGAGTTGTTGGTAGTAGCGGCAGGAGGTATGCACACCACGTATGGTTTTTTGTGTGTCGGGGTGTTGGGAGTTGCCACGGCGGGGGGTACTCGGACGACATAAGGCTGCTGTGGGGGGCATGAAGGTTGATGCACGGGTGTTTGTACAGTGAGCGAAATATGCACTACAAATGGTTTATTAGGCGTTTGCTGCTCATAGTTGGAATAGATAGTGTTAATGCTAAGTGTTTCAGGTTCGTTATCGAGGTAGATTGTATTAATTACGTACGGTGCCTCTTTGATGTTTAGGGGATCTTTATAGACACCCATGGCCTGGTTTTGTGGTTGGACCGGGTTGGCCTCATCAAAAGTGATCTAACCCCCGTCGATCATTCGTTGGATGTCTTGTTTCAGGGTGAAATAGTAATCTGTGCCATGTCTATTACGTTGGTGATAGTCACAGAAGTGATCCATTCTAAAGCCTTTTGGTACTGGGGGTTCATCTAGCATTGCTAGGCTTGGGTTCTGAACCAGTTGACAGAACTGATCATGCCTCTGGATCGCAGCAAGGGACAACTGTTTATGTTTCATTAATCCAGCCTTCAGGAGTTGGTCGAATAGTTGCGATGGCTTCATAGACAGTGGCGTGTATTGGGAGGGTTCTTTCCTCTCAAAGTTTCTCGTATGCTTTGTTGTTGGGTTTTGTGATGAGGACTATTCTGGTGCGGTCGCAGGGGTGGGTTTAGTGTAATTAGAAGGGGCAACAGGCGGTTTGCTTTGTTGTCCCATGTTTGTTTGCTATGTTTCTACCAACGCTGCTATAGTTGTTTTAGCCTTTTCTTTATCTTTCTTACTGTGTTGATTCCTAAAGGCTAAATACGCAGGATCGTGGCTATTTTGGGCCGCCTCCTCTATGTTTTTAATCTATACAAAGGCTTGATTGAGGTTACGTGCATTGAGATAATATAACTTGGATTTGAAAAATTCGTTGACGGCACCTTTTAGAATGGTGAAAAGATACGTCTGTGGGATCGGCTCGTGGAGCTCATTAAGTGTAGCACTCCACCTTTGGATGAATTTTTGTACGGGTTCTAGAGGTGCTTATTTGACCTGTATAAGGCTGTCGAGTGTTGCTTCAGGTTTCAAGTTATACTTGAACTTGGTGATGAATTGATGTAACAACTCCTCTAGAGAAAATATTGAGTTTCTTGGCAAGGCCTGATACCAATCAAGTGCTCTCCCTGCGAGGGACATAGGGAACACTCACAAAATGGCATGTGGCCAGGCCTGAAGTAGTGCGCACTCTAGTCTAAATGTTATAAGGTGAGCATTGGGGTCTGTCTCCCCGTTATACTTAGTTAGCATCGGCAAAGATACACCCTTGGGTAAGGTTAGGGGTGGAACCGAAGGGCTGATGGGGTCATCGTGATAAAAGTCCACTACCTTCAGTTCCCCATCAGCGGCTGTCTTGAGGTGTTTGACCTCGTTAGTTAGTTCCTGCATTAGTCTTTTAGCGTCAGCCCAATCTTGGGCGCTAGGTGAGATAGCAGCTTGGGGATGTGGCACAGTATACAGATTGGATTGTTGAATAGTAGGTTGGAAGGCTGAAATCTGTGTAGTTGGAGGCTGCACTTGCGGAATATTTATAGTGGGTGGTGTCAGGGGTAGCACATTGTAGGTGAGGGGTTGCTGTTGCTATAGTTGTCCTTGAGGAATATTAGCTTGTAAGATTGTGTGAGGTGGTATGTTATAATGAGGGGATTGATGTGATTGGGCACCAATCGCTGTCCAGTGCCCGGTCATGTTCTATGTTGGAATCCCCTGAACTTGTTGGGTTACCGTTGTGGAGGATGTTCCTTGGGTTGGGACACACGGTATGTAATGAGCAGATGTAGAGGCTGGTATTACGTGTGGCATTCCGATCACACGGGGTGGAAAGGTTACTCCTACATTGTTTTGAGGAGGTTGCATTTGTAAGAACGGGGGTACCATGGCTGCAGGAGGAATTGCGAGGGGAAGCGTGTTGCCTTGAACATCGGTTGCTGGAGGAATGGGGATGAGAGCGGTTGCATCTTGTTGAGGCACATGCGCTTGCGTGATTCTGAACGGCTGGAGGGATGTAGTTTTGCCCGTGAATGGGTGAAACGATGGGTTTGTATAAGTTTATGGGCTGAGGATGTGGTATGAGTCTTCATGCTCGGATTGAGCTGCGAACTCATCATCCTCCTCCGGTTGAGGATTTACTACAGGCTGATCTAGAGACTGGCTATTTTACAGGAGTTGTGTGATGAGCTCAAAGTAAGGCTCTGGAAGGGGAATGATGTCATATGGGGAAGGAATGAACTCTTGTCCTCCCCTATAGAAAAGTTCGTATTGGCTCTTAACTTCTATTTCGGCTCGGTCCACGGCTAGGCCTGCTTGTATTTTCATGCATATGAAATTGTACTGGTCTTGAGTTATAATGTTAGACGACGGGTTCCTCCCTTGCAATCTAAGGGAACGAAGGGGCCCCACTGTGGGTTGTACCGTGGGCTGTTGAACGGCCATGGTGCCTACAAGGTCTGTGACCTGGGTAGTGGCAGCGGTGGAGTTTGCGGTGTTCATGATGAACTGTCGAGAATATGACACAGTGAAGAGAAATGAAACTTGTATACATGGTGCGGCGTAAACCTACGTTGGTGGCGTACAACGTATAAACTAGGTCTCAGCGTATAGGCTTCAACGACCAGCGTATAAGGGCAGCTTATACTTATACAGCATATAATAGCAACGTAGAGAATCTACGACGTAAAGCGTACAACGTATATGCTAAGCAGCGTATACAGCGTCAGCGTACAGCATAAATAGAGTTACAGCATACAGAGTGTAGCGTATACGGATGGCAGCGTAGACGCTGGGAGGTTTGCAGACAGGGTCGGCGTATACTCGTCAGCGTAGTCGCTGGAAATTTTGCAGACAGAGTTGGCATAAGCTCAGTAGCGTAGACGCTGGGACGTATGCAGACAGGATTGGCGTAAACTCAGCGTAGACGCTGGGAGCTGTGAAGCCAGGGTCGACGTAAACGCAGCAGCGTAGACGCTGGGAATTTTGCAGATGGTAAGTTTTAGATGCTCAATGGCATGGACACTAGGAAGTGTGCAGACAGGGTCAGCATATGCTTAACAGTGTAGACGCTCAGCAGCGTAGATGCTGGGAGTTATGAATCACAGTAAGTTTTAGGTAGTTTTTAGCCCTCCTTCTAGCTCCAATTTCTGTACCATCCGAAATCGTCGATCTCCGGCTGGAAGGAAACAGAATCTGGGAGATCTTCGGACACGCACAGAAGACCCTGCCTCTGCTTGAGGGAAAGCTAGAATTGACGAAGGCAGAGTACCTAGAGTGGTCCGCACGTGGATTAGGCAAGGATTTCCCCAAACATACACCAAGGTGCTATACGCTGGGTTATATGTGAACGGCGTGACAGATGTAAAACGAAGCGTAAACAACGTAACTGGTGTAAACATAGCGTAAATGTGTGAGGGCGTAAACAGTAAGCATTCAGCAATTAATAAAAACCTGTAACAGATTTTAGGAAGAAAATGTAACAATGTTATTGCGGAGTGAGAGTTACAATGCACTGGTCTAATGTAGTTGTGGCTTTCACACAAGACGAACGAATAGCCTCGGTGGATGCATGGATGACTGTGTGCTGGTTCAAACTGCAGGCACAACGTAGATGCTGTATGCTTAGCGTACAGGGTTCAGGCTACAGCGTACAGGGTTTTCTGCTCTGGTTCTTAGTGTATCTCTTTTTCTCTCTCATTCGCCCCCCCAAATTCCTGGATCTAATGAAAAATTAGGGTTTTTATACAGGTTTAGACGTTAGACTTGGGTTGGGTGACACGTGGTGCGTTGATCGGGTGCAAAAGGATAAAATTTACAAGTGTTCAGCGTGCTGTACGCCAGCGTATACTGCCATACGTCAGCGTATATTGCTATACGCCAGCGTATACATGCTAGACATGTGACCTCGGTGTACAGACTTGATCGGGATGGAAGAAGTCGCTCATTCTCCAGATTTGATTTTAGCTGCCCTGAAGATACTGCCTGTAGAAGTTCGGCTCGGTTAACACTGGTGATGAGACGTGACATGCATGTGCCGCGATATCGTGTCTTTCCCTACGATATCACGTACGCGATATCGCGGTCCGCCATCATATCTATAAATAAGAGGCGTCACTCCCTTCATTTGAAAATCTTGGCTAGAAGTAGCGAAGCTCTGGCAGATTGATCGCTCCAGAGTTAGATTATTTTTCCCATGTGCCCGCAGTAGGAGTCCTAGAGTGAACGGCTCTTTATTCGAGCAACTTTGTAACCTGAACCCAAGTTGTGTACGGAAATAAAGACGAACTTGATTGGATAAACCTTGCAGTACATGGTTTTATTGCATTGTTATTTATTGCTTTCCTAGTGCACACGAGTACGACTTGATTACGAGCATCTACGGATGTGTACGGCTAGTCAAGGAATCGGCTGCTCGTCGCAACGCATGAGTACGACTTGATTATGAGCATTGGCTGCTTGGTAACCCAGTAGCGTATTCCAGGATCTGCGCTTGGTAATCCCAGTGGTAGTCCAATGTGTACGGCTGGGCAAGGAATCGGCTACTCATTGCTAGGCTAGAATGTGTGATAAGTACGACTTAGTTACAAGCACTCACGGGTGTGTACGGCTAGCCAAGGAATCGGCTGCTTATCACACTTAGGCTAAATAGGTGCCTTAGTACGACCGCTTTGAGCACTTGCGTTACATGTGGTGATCCTAGTAACGATTAGCGTTTGGCAGCCACAGTTGCATAGTTCAGGGTGTGTCCGGTAAGTGGGAACGGATGCTGACGCTAGTTAATTTAGACTTAGGACATTAGTTAGAGTTAGTTAGTTTCTCAACTCTTTCCCTCATAGCTTAGGAGATAAACTGGAAAATACCAAAAAAATCACATACCTCAGACTTGCTTAACCATACACCGTGACACATACAAGCAAGCTTGGGAAGACAATGAACGATTAACCGCAAGCGTTTCTTGTGGCGTTAAGGCATTTAGTCTGCGGAGTTCGACCGGATCATGCGTGCACGTTCGTATTCGTATGGTGGAGTGTAGGGGTACCTCGCCACTCATCAACTGGTTGTAGACTTTGTACATGCTGAGGGTATACGCTGGGCATATACGTTGTGGATGCCGGGCGTATACGCTGGACGTATAGGCTGTGGATGCTGAGCATATATGCTGGGCGTACAGGATGTACATGCTCAGCATATAGCCTTCAAGATGCATGATGTCAACGTCTGATGAATACTCTGTCTATGTGAGTGGATGCCTTGTAACAAATCTTGCTTTGAAATGCTGTCTACATGCCATCTTCGGTGATTGCATGCCGGGTGTATACCTCAGTCATACATGTTGGGCGTACATGTGAGGCGTATATGCTGGGCGTCTACGCTGGGTGTATACACTGTAGATGTTGGGCGTACATGCTGGGCGTACATGTGAGGCGTATACGCTGGGCGTATACATTGTAGATATTGGGCATATACGTTGTAGATGCATACTTAGTGAAGACTAAGTACTTTGAGCTTCGAAGTTGCAATGTTTGATAACGAATGTTGTCATGGTCATCAGTGGATCCTAGGGAACTGCTCCTTGTTGAGTTCGACTCCGCTTGAAGTTGTCTATGGGGCCCTCAAGCTTTAGCCATGCTGGGAACATCATGACTTAGCTCGATTCTTGTTGGAGAAGTACTAAGCTCGAAATTTTGCGGTGTTTCAGAAGTGACAATGCACTATATAGCAAATGCATTCATTAGAGAAATAATGAGATATATAGTGAGGAAAATTGAAGTGACCAACCTTGTGCAAGTTTCCTATGTTCATGACCATCTTGACAACACTCAAAGACTACATTCACCTAAAACAAACAATTTTGGAGGAGATGATGTAAGTCCTAAAATAGGGGAGGCCTCAAGGTGTGAGACCTCCCTGAAACTAAGAAATGATAAATTAAGGGACTCTGGAAAACACCATAGAAGCCATGGTAATTCTTCCAAATCCTCATCTTCCTTTCTTCCTTCAACGTCTAGTTCCGATGAAGATGAATGTAGGTATAGGGATAAAGTTCCACTAAAGGGTTGAAATAAAAGTAAAAACCAAACCCACAAACACACTCAAGGTCATCCACATGAACACAAGTCTAATCATCACCATCAACCAAATAGAAATTTTCATCATAACTTATCTGATGACGATGAACCCTTCTTGGCCACCAAGAGCATGATGAAGATAATAGAGGTAGTTAAGATATCTCGCAAGCATCACAAAGAGAGTTACCTACCTAGACTTGATATGAATGATATCTCTAAATTTGCAAGAGGCTATGATTCAAATCCACAACATCATTTACAAGCCTTCCAAGATGCATGTGTCTACTATAACATTGAAAACAGATGGAAAAAGCTTAAGCCCTTTCCTAGGACACTAATTGATACAACCAAAGTGTGGTATAGATCATTAAAAATGAATTCAATCTGATGATGGTCCACAATGCTAGAAATTTTCAATGAGAAATACCAAACCTATGTGAGAGTTTCCAACTAGAGGAGATAGATCCAAGCGTGGAAGTAAGAACAACATGAACCCTTGGACATGGCCTTAGATAGATATTATGCCTTACTAAATAGATGCCGAGGCCATGGTTTATTTGAGGAAAGGAAACTTTTCCACATCATAGATGGGATTTGTAATGAAACAAGGGAGATCCTTAGGATGTATGCCCTAGGGTAATTATATGAGCTCCAAGCCCATCAGATTTGAGAGTTAATCGAGCATGTGGAAAAAGAAGAAGGAGAGATATGCAAATGGAAGAATGTCAAGAAATATTAATGGGACCTAACTCTTCAACAAAAGGAGGTCCAGATCTATGGTAAGGCGAATGAAACCACTCTCAATAGGGTGATTCTGCAATAAACCTTGCCAATATAGAAGTCTATTAATGAACTTGAAGCAAAGTTTAATAGGATGTCCAAATGAATATATGAAAACATTACAACTCTCATTGAGATGGTTGAGGAGAGGATCATGAAAAATAAGCCATGTGATCACAATAAACAAAGGATACAAAACAAAGAAATAGCTAGGAACACTTTTCGAAAAACGAGAAAAGTGGCTGATGAGAGTGAGGCTATAAACTCAACCAGAGATGAAGATAATGGATGTGACATCTATGTATATGACCATCCAAAGGGCCATTGCCCAATCTTGTTGCATCTACAGAAGTATTGGGCATGTGCCTTAAATCCAAAATTTGTACAAAAGCACATGCTTGGGAGATTTCCTCTCCCACAAGGTAATTATAGACAGTCCCACAACTGATCATACCATCCTAAGGGGACTTATTATTAGCCTCAACATGGTCATCAACCATAGTGGCAACAACCACAATCATAGGGGAGGCCACCACCAAATCAACCCTATTTGCCAAAACCACATAGATATTATGTTCAACAACCTATTTCTCCAACTAGTTCTACATCCTCTACTTCAAATTGCCACTGCCACTCTCTCGAGTACCATCAACCCATGACATCCCCTAAAGGATCACCACCTCGTGCCTCTTACCACCCATCCTACCCTCAATATTCTCATACTCCACCTCATTACATGCCACCACCATAGACACAAGAAGGTTCAACATCACAATATCAACAATCAAATGCCACTTGTGTTGCAAATACGCATAAACATGCTGATACTAGTGGGTCTCAACTGCAATGTAGAAAACTTCCCTTTTAGAGAAAAGGTCATAAATTGAAGAAAACCCCACATGGATCCACCACATCATGCAAGCCAGCACAATGCCAATCCAGTTCACCACCTTCCTTTTCACAACCAACATCCTCTAATCATACACAAGGGCCACCATCCATCATTACTCCAATCCTAAACCTAAGCAATGAATCTAATAGTGTGGGGAGACAAACAAATCCATGCATACCATATCATGACCAAGGGTGCAATCGTGGGCCAGACATCCATAATGTTAACAAACTTCATACCCTGATCCACCATACATGTAACAATTAAGTGTGTGACCAATGATTTTTCTACCTAGCCACCCAGTGGCTAGGGCATGAACAATTACTAATGTTTCTTACATGCATGGATCCTATTTATCCACTTATTAATCCTTGTCATGGCTAAATGTTTAGTTGTGGAGGTCACCCCCCATTCTAATCTTCAAGATTGTTAAGTGTTTCTCATCTTTTTGTTTTACAATTTTTTTTCATTTTTCTATTTCTTAATCCAATTCTTCCTATTTCTTCCAATTTTTTGTAGTTGTTTTCATTTTCTTTATTGTGTAATCTTGCTTGTGAATAAAATGATCATGTTGCCCATTGAGATGAGGTTTTCTCTATGTTGTCAAGTCATAAGGAACTGATTATTTGGACATTAAGACCACAACATCCATCCATCCATTCCATTAATAAGAGGTTCTTACTCTAGTCATAATGACATCCTTTTTCACCATGAGACTCAAAATAACTTCATAATCATTGTGTTTGGACAGAAGAGTGCAAAACCAAGGTGAAATGTGAAGGGTATGACATCAAGGGGATTTTTGGAATTTCTTTGGCCACTTCTATATGTTCTATCATGTTGCCAAGGTTGTAACCATATCCTTGTAGATCTAAGAAAAAATGGGAGTAAGAGTAACCTAAAACGACACTGAATAAAATTTTGTGGATTCCATTGGAAAGACATGTACCCATGCTTGAAGGTTGGCAGCTTCTCAGAATTGAAAAAAGCCATGTGTGCCATAAATCAACTTTTCCCTTGGACAAAACACCAAATGATGTTACTCCTCATAAGTATGATAGTCTTATGGTTGTCTGCCAATGTGATGAAATGATACAATGTCATTGCAATGTGGTGTGGAGTTGGTTTAAGTCTTGAAAAGAAGGACTCATGATTATTTAACCATTAATAACACAAAAGGTTTCATTGTGCCCCTGGTCAGACACCTCATATCCCAATTTTTGTAATCCTTTCTACAGTCCATCTCATTTAGTTGTCTGGGTGATCATAACTTGTGGTTGTGTAACATAGAGTTATTATCTCAAATTGGTGGTTTTAACATGTGTGTTTTATTTCACAGGTATGCATTGCATTCAACCCCTTTAGTGCCTATGGACATTTTTAGGTGTGGTTATACAAGGGCATCATAGGTTAGATCCTGCTTTGGGGAGGACCCACTTGTGTAACTTTTGTGACTGTAACCACATTATTGTTCACCCTCCAAGTGCTCAATTGTTACATTTTGTTGTTTCCCTTCTCATAGAACTTGATCTATCCACTACCTTGATTTCCATGCGCTTTTTCTTGCTCATTCTGATGCTTTTCACATCGACAATTCCACCTTCCAGCACTTCTAGTGCCTCAAACTAATTTTCCACTTACCCCAGAACTATGGACCTAATCTCAAACCTTCCAACCAATCATAGAGCTTCATTTTTCATGCTTAGTTGCCCCATTTAAAGCATATTTTTTGACCCCGATGTTAACTACCTGACATTAGGTCAGACGTGACATCGGATACGCTATGTTAGCTCAATCAAAACCTATATATATAATCCCCTTAGTACCCAAACGTCATTTTCATCATTTGTTGCTAAGGGACTTGTTCAAATTTTCTCTTACAACTTAGAGTTCTACGCCTCCACTTTTCACTTGCAATATTTAGCTCTCTATTGCTCTGATTTTCCTGTCGTTTGAACCTAATCATGTGGGGTGGGGGGATAAGGTGGGGTGCTTGCATGTTAAACTTATTACAATTGATGATAATTTGCTATCACTCAGAGGGTATTATAAGGGTAAGAATGTTAAAAACTTTAGGTGTTATCATAAATAATAAACTATATTAATGCCAAAAACTTTAATTTTTCCATCCAAGGGATAACAATCATCATAACAGCCACACATAAGAAAAAAGAAATCAACTGTGTAAGGTCATACGAGGAGATAGTCACCTTTTGGGGATTTTTCTTGAAAATTTATTCTAACTCTGCAATCATATGAACTAAGAACTTAATGAACTAAGGTAACAAGTAAGGTATAAACCGATTAATGATAAAGAATTCAACCTTAGGAACACTTGATCTTTGCTTGACTGCAAATGGCCCCAAAAAGAGGAGCACAAGGAGAACCTTCATAGAGCACACCCAAACATCCATGAGTTGGTCGAGGCCAGCAAGGTGAGCTGCAAAACATCAAGAGTAAGAAGCCTAATCTTTTAGCATCCAAGGTGAGGCTATAGAACGACCAGCTCCCATGTAGGGAAAACATCTCATGTTTCCCCTTGATTTCCTCGAGGCCATTCAAGAAAGGTCCACATTAACCTTGGTCATCATGGAAATGAATTTCAAACGATTTATGGAGTTTACTTCAGAAGTAGTTTGAATACAACTTCAGGCATCACCTCTGTGGCCCATTCTTTTAGATAGTGGTGAGTGGTACCTTAACAAGACTTATCAATTCTAGCACAACAAAGATTAGGGCACCACTATCAACATTTTTGGAGTTAATGTATTTTTCTTAGTCAAGGCAATTATAGCAACTCTGAATTTTTCGAATGAAGGGGCTAAGGTAGCCCATCTATCCACCAAATCTAACTCCGATACCAAAAAACTATGGCTAAAATGGGCATATGACAAAGAAGATAAAACATATAATGAACTAACTCTAGAGGAGAGGACATATTTCAAAATTGGTATATATTATCTATTTCCCACCAAAGGGCTCAACCAAATTTCAAAATATGCAACTAGGGGAAGTGTTATCTTAATGGGAAAATATGTGGTTAATCTTCCCCAAGTCTACTTTATTGAAATTCAATGACGGGTTCAAAGAGAAAAAGGTAAGAAAGCCAATACTCTCATTTCCTTACCTAATCAGGAAGCTATGAAAATGTGTTGGAATCCTGAAATATATGGATGATATCCCTAGGGAGGCTCAGAACACATCCTTCCCTAAACTCCTTAAACCTACGACACCAAGAAAGGATCTTGGTGAAGAGAAAGAATCGAAGAAGGAAGTAGAGTTAGAAGTAGAAGTACAACATGAGCCTAAAAAGCGTCCTAGAACACAAGCTCCATCACTACTGCTGCAAGATTACAAGCCCAAAATGAGCCATCTCTAGAAAATTACTTAAGCTATCAGTTGGGAAAGCAGAGATGAGTCTAATCTCTTCATAGTAATGGATGATGCCATACAACCCACTATTTCAACCAATCCAACAAGGGGAAAGGTCTCATTACACTCAAGAGGAGGATCCCAATGGTCTAGGCAAATCTTTGGGAATGTTGCATCCTTTCAGGTGATGCTTGAAACTAGAGAAGGTACCACAGTTGCGATAATGCAGCATTAGGATGCGACAAGTGCAACATCAGGATGCGACAAGTGTAGTAGAAGTAATCATGGACCATATTAAAGAATCATCCAACATGCTTATTGTGCCCCCAGTAGATCTCACTAGGACCAAAGATGCACAGTTGTTGGTTGGAACTTCAGTGACTCCTGTAGTGCAAGAGGATGCATTGGATCAATTGCTGCAGACGGGGCAAGTGATGACTACTTTGTTTGACATCCCTAGTGATGTTACTGCAGCATAGTCAAACCTCATTGCTACTAAAGGAAAGATGGTCATGGCTAAAGTCAGAGAAGAACATGCAGAAGTAGAAGTGCAAAGATTAGAACAAGAGCTAGCTACCCTGAGAACTCAATAATGGGATCTTGCCCATTTTGTTGCACCTAACTAGTTGGAACAATTTAGGATAGAGCAACTGGTTAAGTTGACTAAGGAGAACATAGCTGTAGAATAAGAAAAAGAGAAAGTGGTTTGGAATGCCTCTATTGCTAATGCACAATCCCATGCTTACAAAAAGGCATTGACCACCGCACAAGAGGAAAATAAGTAGCTTTCCACTAAAAATTCAAGAACAGCATCTACCAGTTAAGAGACCAATTCTTGAGGGTCAACCAAGACATCAATAGATTAGCCAAAGAAAATAGAACCCTCTCAATGGAGGAGGTATGCTTGATTCGACAAAAATCAACCATAGAAATTAGTGTGTGGCAGAATGAGGCCAAGAAGCATGAGAAGCTGAAGGAACACTTCCACAACCAAGTAGGCATGTATAAACAAATAAATAAAAAAGAGATCTAAATGTATACAGCCCACATTAGATCCTTTTCAGCACAAAATCCTGAGTGGTAGCCAATTCTAAATAGCTATGCCTTAGTCCACCTGGTGGAAGTAAAGACTAAAGACCTGTAGATCAAAGATTTGAAAAAATAAATGGCATTGGCTAACCTCAAATATGCCAACCTTGCCATGTTAATGACATGTTGACCTCGAAACAAGCTAGAGAAGCAAGTAGCAACCACTTATGCATTGTATGAGAAAGAGTTTGCAGATCAGAAAGACGCTTTGCAGAAGTTGCATGTGGAAAATTTGGAATTAGAAATGGTTAAGGCCAGCTACCAAGGATGGAAGGATGTTGCCTCAAATCTAGCTAGAAGATTAACAGATTATCATGAACTCAGAGAAAAACTTAGGACCTTTGAGGAGGAACGATGGTAGTTTACGGCTTGGTATGTGAAGGCTAACCAGGTGTTCCCACAACTGCCATGCCCTTGGGATGTACTGACACTAGCACACATTGGTTCAACAACTTGGAAGGTACATGACCCAAGGATAGAAGAAGAAAAGTTGTAGGCATTACTCGATCATTACAAATTTCACAAGCCTGGTGACAAAGGAAAGTAATCAATGGAGGAGCCACCACCTCCAGGTACTACATGAATCTTCTAGTTTTGTTTTGTAATATTGTGTTCTGTTTTTGTACTACACCACTATAGCATGTAAGACTTAATTTTTTTTTATTGTTTAAGTTAATCGATAATCCCATACCTTCACAATATTTTGCAAAGAACTTGTTCCTCATTTTGTTTGACTTGAGGACAAGTTTTCACTCAATTGTGGTGATATGATTAGTCATGAATTTGTTAGGCATTGACGTCGAATACCCAACATCGGAGCCCTGATGTCGAAGCCAGGAAACAATGTCAGATATTTGATGTTGTCTCCTTTCTGCATGCCTATAAATACAGCATTTAGGTACATGATTAGAACACATAGACAAAAATAAGAGTTTAGTTTTAGTTCTCAATTTTTGATAGTCTTTCTTAGAGTTCTATTATTCCTAGTGCATGCCTGCGGTGTGATGTTTGTAATCGTATGACATCTTTGTTCGAGTGTGACGTATTTGGACATGTTACATGATTGGAAATAAATATCGAGATTACTCCCATCATTGCAGCATCCACTTAGATTATTATTGTCTTTAATTGTTAATTATTTACTATTTTCTTTAGTTGACATTCCCATTTATTGTGATTTACTATTCTAGTCATTAAGTGGAATGCGTACACCTTAATCTCGAGCATTTAAGTGTAAGTACTTAGTAACCCAACAATGTATCATTTAGCACATCCAATGAGATACACTTGGCAATCCTAGAGGTAGTCTCACAAAGTCCAAGGCATGCACAGATGATTAAGAGTGGATACTCATTGCACATAGGCTAGGTTAGATTTTACTCTCCATTGTTTAGTAGCTTAATTAATTCATCTCTGTCATCATTAGGAATAACATAGAATTAGATAACATCATATGACTCACTTTGGACTAAACCATACATGAAAAAGCTACCACTAGTCCAAGTGGGAAGATAGCGAACTGCGATGAAAGCATAATGATCTAGGTACCACAACTAGTCCCATCCACGAAATTCAACCAGATAGTGCATGAATGCTTGTGATTCATATGGTTGAGCATAGGGGTACCTCACCACTCATCACTAATAATAAAAATATAATAGGATAGAAATTATCTTATAAACTTCTGAACAAGGAATTAAACTCTAGTCTAGCCAATGGGTGATGAGCATTCACTCTTGACTTGTGGGACAAATGTTGAACTCACATAATCATTATATCACTACTAGGATTACCAAACAAAAACGTGTGTATGCTCTAAATTAGTTGTATTCATTTCTTCATACTACTAATATGCATTGGAATATAAGTCATTATATTAAGCACATAGGGAAAAAATAATATAGAAAGTAAATCTCATGAAAATTAATATTATGATAAGTCAAAGAGTGTTGTAATAAAGGAAGTTAATGTTGATCTTATTTCTATCATGAACTATGTTCAAGTATAGGTCACTTGAATAGAACAATTAACTCAATTTTTGTTGTAGGTACTTGCTAATTCCTACTACAACTTATGAAAACAAACTGATAAAGTTTTCCTACCTATAGCATTAATGGTGCATTGAATATGGTAGGTGGGTGTATTTATAGGCATTTATTATCACTGTAACTTCATATCTAAGATGTTGCAAATGTCATGTCATAGCCCACCAAAATATTTGTACAACAAAGGTTAGTTTGAAGGAATTGTTTTCTTTTT
>MNCI01003715.1:386651-396670 GCA_015680685.1 Gnetum montanum
GCATGCTTGAAGTGATCGTTGCTTGAAGTGATCATATTATGTGTGCTAATAATAGAAATGCAAAGTGCATAAAATAAAATAAAATAAGAAAATAAAATAAAGGAAATGAGTAAGAAAACAAATCTCAAGTGCTGCAAGGATGAATCCAAGAGCTCGTCTTTATTGCCGTACACAAGGTGTGCTCAAGTACACAATGCTTGAATAAAGATCCATCCACACTTAGACCTCCTGCTGTGGGCACTTGGCTAGAGTTTCGCTACTTGACTCCTAAAAGACTTTCTCTTCTGAATTCTTCTTCTTCTTCTTGACTTCTCTCTATTGTGTGCCTGGGCACTGTATTTATAGGCTTGGGAGCAACTACTCTAATAATTACAAAAACTGCCACTCTAATTTTAGAGAAACTGCCCTTCTAATTACGGAGAGAAACTGTTTCTCTAGTTTTAGAGAAACTGTTTCTCTAGTTTTAGAGAAACTACCCCTCTAATAATAATCACTCTAATAATTAAAGTAACTGCTCTAATAATAACCACTCTAATAATTACCACTCTAATTATTAGAGTAACCGCCCTAATAATAACCAGTCTAATTATTAGAGTAACCGCTCTAATAATTACCACTGATTATTAGAGTAATCACTCTCATCACCTTTGTAGTTACTTACACAGTGAAGACCAAACTATTTGAAGGAGTTCATATCTAAGAGTTCAATGTTTGTTAGTAACTTACTTGAGAATAGAATCATTAACATACAAAAGTCAAAGCATTTTATAATGCTTTACTTACTCATAAGGAGCTCATACCATAATATATTTCAAAAGCATATTATTCATTTTGATTTCTCTTGGAACTAATATCTCCATGGTTGCAATGATTTAATTATTCACATATTTCTTTGTTAGAATTTTGCAACTTATTTTAGCTTGGACTTTAAATATCCTCACTTAGGACACGTTACCATCATTAAAATAAAATAAAAATTATTTGATCTTGGACCCTATTTCCACTAACGTATTTATCATAGCTTTTATTGCATGTGGGTGGGGTGGGGGTGTGATAGGGGTGGAGGAAGAGCAAGGGTGTGAAGGGGAAGGGGGTGTCAAACCCCAAAAATTAAATATATTAAAAGTAAACAAATTCACAAAAAGAGGTAGAGAAAGAGAAAAGAAACTTCAAAATAACAAGGAAGAAAGGCCTAATGGTTTTGGGGATGTCTTTACAAGTTTTCATTCTTACAACTTGTCCTGAAAAACCTCCCCGTTGGAGTAGGAAAAGGATTAGACCTTGCCTTTGTTTAGAAGCACCCAAATGAGTTCTCACTTCCTACTAAAGGCTTCCTTTAAATAAAAAGAGAACAAAAGAGAGAAACATTTAGGAATTCAACTAGAGCATCAGTTGTTGAATAATGTCACCTTGAACTCACAAAGAAATAAAATTAGCTAGAGAATCTTTGTGAAAAATTGCATTACATCAAAACTTCTAGATTGCATAAATAATAAGAGGACAAAAGCAATACTAAGTATGAAGTAGAAATCCTTGAAATTGAGGAGTGTCACCAAATAAAATGTCATCCAATCCTAGTTGAAAACCATGTAAATACCTAGTACACCAAGTCCAAGAGCTATGAGCAAGGGGACAAGTAATCAACCATACAAAACAATTCACCAACCAACCAATCAACCATACATAACTAAACAACAACCACATTTCCATTCACCAGCCAAGCAATGAGCCATACAAAACTAAACAACGGCCACATTTCCATTACACTTGCTGGGCCTCGGCGCTGCCGGTGCCGGCGGAGTCCCAGGACACCGCGATGGGGCTGCGCACCGAATGGTTGCCGCCGTCCTCGCTCCACGTGAGCGCCGCGAACACCGGCTCCGGCGCATCCTTCGATTTAGCCTTGAACGTCACCTTGAAACTGCACCGGTCGCCGGTTTCCGCGAACGACAGCGTCGCCGGCTCCACTTCGATGCTCACGTACTCGGCGTCTGCCGGCACCAAGTCCACCGACGCCTTGTACGTCACCTTGACAGCGCCGGCGCCGGCGACGTTGGTCACCGTGCGCGTGTATTCCACGGTGCTCTGCTGCCCGAAAACCACCGCCATGGACGGCAAGTTCAGGTCGCCGGCGCTGCCGGCCTCGGCCGGACAGGTATAGTTCCGCCGGGCCAGCGCGACAATGTTGTCGGCCGTGTATCCCTGGCTGCACAGGAACTGCAGGTAGTCGTCTTCGGTGAGATCATAGACGAGCCCCGGATCGAGCGCCCGCTGCGGCGCGGCGTGTCCTGCGCCGAGATCGAACGGCGTCGCCGGCTTCCCGGTGGCCGCGTCGCCGATGGGTTTTCCGGTGTTGTCGGCGGCGCCGGCCGTGGTCATGAGCGCCGACTTGATCGCGGCCGGCGACCAGTCCGGGTGCGCCGCGCGCAGCAGCGCCGCGAGGCCGGTCACGTGCGGGCACGACATGGACGTGCCGGAGACTATGTTGAACTCCACGCGCCGGGTGTCGTCTCTCAGGCCCGTGGGGCCGACGACGCCCGTCCACGCCGCCAGGATGTTGAGGCCGGGCGCCGTGATGTCCGGCTTCAGCACCTCCGGCGTCAGCACGTTGGGCCCCCGCGAGCTGAACGCCGCCATCGCCGGCGCCGGCTTCACGCCGAGCTTGGTTCCTTCGAACCGGATCGTGCCGGCCGGCGACGGCGCGGAGTCAATGTAGTGGTGGATTTCCTGACCGACCTTGTAAGTCACGGCGGTGGCCGGCAGGACATGTGCGTCGGCGCTGAGCTCGTCGCCGTTTTCCTCGGCATTGGCGAGGATCATGCCGGCGCCGCCGGCGTCCTTCACGACCTCGCCCTTGGCCACGCGGTCGTTCCCGCCGCGGTCGCACAGCACAATCTTGCCGGAGATCTTGCTGGGGTCCAGGCTGCCGGAGATGCACAAGTTGGCGTTTCCGTCGCCGCCGAGGCCGGCGTTTCCGGCGTAGATGAGCGTGAGATTTGGGTCTTCCGGCAGCGGTTCCCCGGAGTAGAGCGAGGTGCCGGGGTACTCGCTGCCGTCGGCGAGCACCGTGGTGGCCGGGAAGTCGCGGTCGAGGGTGCTGGCGGCGACGGTCATGATCCAGGGAGCCAGATTCGAGGCGGTGCGGGCGCCGGGTCCGGAGTTTCCGGCCGCGCAGGCGACGAAGACGCCGTGGTTGACCACGGCGGCAAAGGCGCCGATGGCGATGTTGTCGGCGTAGTAGTTCTCGGGGCTGCCGCCGAGCGAGAGCGAGAGCATGTCGACGCCGTCGCCCAGAGCAGCATCCATGGCCGCGAGGAAGTCGGAGCTGTAGCAGCCGCTGTCCCAGCAGACCTTGTAGATGGCGATCCGTGCGCGCTGGGCCATGCCACGGGCGGTGCCTTTGGCGTAGCCGAGCACGCTGGCGCCGGCCACGGCGCTGCCGGCTATCGTCGACGACGTGTGCGTGCCGTGGCCGTCGGTGTCGAGCGCGGACGCCGAGGGGTCTGACCGGCCGGCCGCCTTCTGGTTTCCCTGGTTGAAGAAGCGCGCGCCGATGAGCTTGTTGTTGCAGCTGAAGCCCGGGCCACCGTCGCAGGTGCCTTTCCAGCGCTCCGGCGGAGCTCCGAAGCCGGCGTCGTCGAAGCTGCTTCGGTTGGGCCAGGCGCCCGTGTCCAGCACGCCCACGATGACGTCGTTGCCGTAGTTGGCCCGCGGCCACAGTCCGTCGGCGGCCGTGAGGCCCAGGAATTCCGGCGTCCGTGTGGTGTGCAGCCGGTAGACGGTCTCCGGGCGGACGCCGATCACCCCGGCTGCGCCGCGGAGTCGCCGCGCGTGCGACGGCGTCATCGTGGCTGCGAAGCCGTGCATGGCGGCCTCGTAGTGGTAGAGGATTCTGCCGCCGGAGCCCAGCGTCGCGGCGTACCAGAGCCGGTGGGTCCGGAATGTCGCCGGTTTCAGCCAGTTTGCCATCGTCACAATGTATGTCCGTTCCGGCTCCGGCTGTAAATCTTTCGGCGCCGCGGCGGCGACGGCGGCGACTGCGAGGAGAAGAATGAGCCACAGAGCTGGCTTAGCCGTGGTCATTTTTGTTTGTTGGGATTTGTGGGCGTAATTGCGGGATACGAATTCGGTCCCCGTTTTAATAGGAAATTCCAATGGCAGCGACTTTGGCTAGTTGCAGTCTCATCCGTCACGGCGACCTTGCTTGGAAATTCGGTTTCTTTGAACGTCGCTTTTTCTGCAGCTTTTTTGTGCAAGGTGCTTGCAGGCCGCGAAGGGGGAGTATCTGCCTCTCGGGACCAGACGGCACTCGCGGCGTTGGAGGTGCGGCTGCAATAAGCCGAATGCTGGGCAGCTGCGTACGCGCATGAGCTATGGCTGCCATTTGGATGGTTTTGTTTTGTACTTCAAGGATTTGGTTTTCTTTGTAGAAACAGTGGAGTATTTCTGATTTTTCTTTTATTTAGCTAGGGAAGACGGATGCCATTTGTTGTTTTTAGATAATCATTTCATCTTCTTGCAATGGCTATATTTTCCAAAATTATGGAAGAATCAGTCACTACATTGGTGGGTATGCCCAATGTATTACCAGTTATGCATCTTGAATTTAACATCATTCTGTCTTAATAGAAATCTACTTCCATCTAAATCAAGGATAGTTCCAATTGAAAATTCTCGTTGCAAATAGATTTTTCATAAAGATCAATACACTGGATTAATGATCTGCATATAGAAAANTAAAGATCGATACACTGGATTAATGATCTGCATATAGAAAATGTTTCCATTCCAAGGTTACTCTGAAATCAGATGGTAAACAACTTTTTAAAAATAAATACAGTGGTAAACAACTTTTTAAAAATAAATACAGTGGTTCTCCACTTCTCTTATTTCTCAAATTTAGTGGGATAAAAGATATCTTGAATACAATTAGGTTCTCTATAATTATGTTTTATGTTTTTGTAATGAATAGATAATACGCATCAAATAAAAAACAAAATTATAAAATTGAATTTTGGAAATTTCATTAATAGTAATGGAAAACAAGATTACCTTACAGTACAAGAAAATAGAGCATTAACTTTTGCAACTTTGAAGAAGTGAGAGAAGATAATGCACCTACCTGTGCCCCTTCTATACAAATTAAGATTAGGAAAACAACAGTCTATAATCTCTCAAACTCAGCTCAACCTTAGAAATGAGACTTGAAAAAGCATTAGTATTTGCATCCCTAAATTGACAGGATCTTTGAAGGGAAAAAACCACCTTGTACCAAGAGTGTATCTCTCCTTTTACTCTGCAATATTCCCTCCTTTCTAGTCTATTAATAATATATTGTTCTAAAGTCTTGCTATTAAAGTAAATACATTTATTAGGTTATTAAAGTAATTACTGCTCAATGTTAGGGAGCATTGCATTCTTGTCTTCATGGCATTCCTATCCAAGAAAAAATTAAGTACATAAGACACCAGTTTACACTTTCCTATATCCTTGTTTCTACAAGTTGATGTAACTCCTAAAGTGCTGGTTAATTCAGTGACATAAGATAGAATAATAAAAAAGGGTTACAAATCATATTGGCAAATTATATTCAAATAAAAATCCTTGGGCTGGAATTAATTATTAACAATTATTATGATGGGCTGAAAAAATTTAAAGCTTATGATTTAACTTTATTAAAATCATTCTCTTCCTTTTATATATATAAGTGCTAGCTTTTTGATAGAATTCATGTTTGTCATACCTAAGCTTGACAAATTTTAAACCATGTTTTATTTTTATAAAATGGGTTTATATGTTTACTTGAGTACTTTTTCATACATTTAATTTCATAGAGATGTACTCAATCAAGATTATTCATGTTCAGATTGATATGTGTGTTTCTTTGGCTGCATGTGGCTGAAAGTTTTTCTATTGCATTGCTTTCTTCTGTGTACTCGAAGGACAATCCACCATTTATAGTTTCAATGATCCGACTAAATTGTAATTTTTCTTAGCCGGCTTTGTATTTTAGCATCCATTTTCATAACTCAACTGATTGAATATTTTATCTAAATATGGCATATTAAGTAATGCACTATCATAAATTTAATTTTTGCATGGGAATGGAAATTTAGTCTTTGCTTACTACCGAAGTGCCCCATTGCTGAAATGACTGATTTCTGTGTGTACAGGCCATGGAAGGAGTGTTACGGTAATGTGTGCTTTGTTTGTTGCTTTGGGTCTGGCAGAAAGTTTGGAAGTACTGAAAAGATGCTTGAAGAACGCAGACCCACTATTGCAATGAACACTAATCAGCTCAAAAGTGTTGAGAGGTGGAATCAAATGCAAAATAAGAGCAAATGAGTTTCTGATCTACCAAAGAAAAGCTCGACTACGGGAAGAAATTGGAAATTTACAAAGCTCAATGTGAGCATATACCACCACTATGGTCACGAATGGGCATGAGGAAAAGGGTTTATGGCAGCGATGCCCATGTAGGGGTCCATGGCAGCGGGTTCTGACCCATGTGGATCAAATAGGGTGCATTAATACCCAATCAAACTTAAAAGGATTTCTCCTCTCACAATAGGATATCTAGGATATATTGGACCCTAAATAACAAGGGTTCCATCACAAAGCTACTCCAATGCTAATCCAATGCTAAGTATGAACAAGAATTAAACGCACAGAGATGAGTATTCCATAACGAGAATGCATTTAAAAAAGTGTTTAGTTCAGGTTTAATACAGTTTTAAGCAAATGAATTTTCAAATTTGCATTCAACCTACTTTTTTATATTAATTTTTTTATTCTATCAGTATTTTACCATTTAACGTGTAATCTCCTCGTGAACCCAACATTTCCCCAGTTCAATATCAATATATTCACGTAATAAAACAAACTAAAAAGTCTAACCTCCTTTGAAGTTACTACTACCTCAGGTCTGGAATCGAGGTATTAAAACTTCTAAAATGATCAAGATAATACTAATAATACGGTTCTTAAATCTTGAACCGACCCCTCACATTTTGGCACACATAAAACTCCACTGTAGCCGTAGATTCCAACAAAAGCAAACCATCTCTAAAAAACAAAAAAGGATATATAAGTAAAACTACACTAAATGCTGCACACAAATCGGGATTCTTCGTCGTGAAAGCGACGCCAGAACTGCAGAGAAAAGAAATCCCTGGTCCGGTATTGTTGTTTGTACAGTGACATCTAATTTAACAGTCAAAGCAACGCAACGCAACTTAATTTTGCAGGGATTGGCAGTTTGGCTGAAGCATATCGTGTTCTCTAACTTAGTCTGACTAGACAGAATCCGATCACATCGTGCATGAAATTCTTTACTGACGGTATCATGCGACGTTGCTATTAACTCAATTAATCATGTCAAATCAGTAGAATAGAAAACAACAGGAGAGGTGCGAGGCTACGATAGAGTATTACGTGATGTACGTAATCCCAGGAAAGAGGAGACATGCACCAATCTCTGATGCCGCCATCTCAGGCCCAAATTGACGTGAACGCACATCTGCCATGATCATGAGCTTTGAGCTACGGACGCGGATGCGGAGGAAGCTCAACCGCATTTCCTTTATTGGTGATGAAATTTTGCTATGCATCAAAAGAATCCGATTCATGGAAGCGAGGAATCGAGGATTCGTGATTCTGAACGTGTTTGGGTACGTGTGCCTCAAGAAAAGTGGGTTCGGGTTCGTAGCCGGGGACGTGATACAGAAAAATTTAAATATATTAGTTTTTTAAAAAATTAAATCTCATATATTATAAAAATACATTGTAAAATATAGAACAATGTAAATCCAAAATATTGTTACTGCTTAAAAATTGCAGACGTATGGAGGGCATTGAATCCATTTCCTTACTCAGGAGCCATGATCTGGCCAAACATATAATTTCTGCAACAACCAAAATGACAGCAATAAAATGAAACCCCTTTGTTACTCAATCCAATATTTCCAAAAATGAAATTAAGCCTCAAGCCTCGACCAAATTTATAATAAATCAGGTCTGGTAATACTTTTGTTCAACAACTACTTGTGAGTAGCACCCTAGGGACTACCTGTGAATAGCACCATAGGGCAACATTGAAGATGACAGCATTAAAAGAAGACACAACTTAACTAAACTAGGCACAGCCAAGAACTCACCTCACCTACAATGATCGAAAAACCTTTCAGATGCTGGAAAATCGGCACTAGTCATGGAAAAATCAGCACTAGTCATAATGAAGAGGAATAGTCATAATGAAGAGGAAAGTAAAAACAGAGCACCATGAGCTTGCGTATGGCCATTGACCATGTGCTGCTGGTGGGCCTGGTTGCTTTATAAGCAAACAGATTTTTAAAATAGTTGAACAAGCATCCATCCGTCATCATGTTCATGACTCATGACCCATGATGATGACCCTGTTTTGTTTTTACTTTTTTCAGCAGAGAGATATGAGAAAAAGAGCAAAAACCAGAAATGAACAGTAAACACGCGTGAATGTGTGAGTCATGGCGGAACCTTTGACGCTCCGAAAGGCAGGCGAATCCATGCAAATGCAATGTTTGCCTCGCACGCCCCGTCCAAAACTTGATTTCCGTATGACCCATACTTGCCCCTTTCGGTTACCATATTCGTACTCCCTTGTTTTCTGTGGTCCGTCTCATTCCGATGCCATAAATCTTGATTGCCACTTAACAATGAAATGAAATTTTTGTTATGATTCAGGAGTAGATACTTAAGATTTTAATACGTAAGATTTTAATGTAAAATGCAGATATCACTAAAAAGGCAAGAACAATAGGAGGCAAGGCAAGGCGACCATTTCAATGTATAAATACAAATCCAGACAAAATTTCATTGGAAATTATGAAATACGTACCCATTGCGAATTTAATACGCTTCTGTACGCGCTCCCGAATCCGACGCGAACAGTTCGCGAAAATTTGTCCGAATCGCGAATCTCCGGCGCATAGAAATTTTGTTATCTCAAATTGAAATTTTATTATATTATGTTTGGAGACCCTTTGGATTTCTGTACAGTAGAAATATATCTTTGAGTTTTGAATATCATGTAGCGACACTGAATTATCTTTTATACTCTGCAGCGTATTTCAATAAAGGCCCACCTTCGGTGGAGCAAGTGTTAAAAATTCACGGAAATAATGTTCGAAATTGTTTTCACTTAAGATAAACCATGTGAGCGCGTTTGTGATTTTTAAGCATGCAAAAATTGGAAGCAATTAAAAGGCTGTTTCTGCATAAATAGTGGCCAAAAGCTATGTGCCGGAGATTCGCGATTCCGGACAAATTTTCGCGAACTGTTCGCGTCGGATTCGGGAGCGCGTACAGAAGCGTATTAAATTCGCAATGGGTATGTATTTCATAATTTCCAATGAAATTTTGTGTGGATTTGTATTTATACATTGAAATGGTCGCCTTGCCTTGCCTCTTGTTCTTGCCTTTTTAGTGATGCGTGCATTTTACATTAAAATCTTACGTATTAAAATCTTAAGTATTTATGGGATCGGAATGAGACGGACCACAGAAAACAAGGGAGTACGAATAAATAAACAAACACTATGGTAATCGAAAGGGGCAAGTATGGGTCATACGGAAATCAAGTTTTGGACGGGGCGTGCGAGGCAAACTTCGCATTTGCATGGATTCGCCTGCCTTTCGGAGCGTCAAAGATTCCGCCATGATTCACACATTCACGCGTGTTTACTGTTTATTTCTGGTTTTTGCTCTTTTTGTCATATCTCTGCTGAAAAAAGTAAAAACAAAACAGGGTCATGCTTATAAAGCAACCAAGCCCACCAGCAGCACATGGTCAATGGCCATATGCAAGCTCATGGTGCTCTGTTTTTACTTTCCTCTTCATTATGACTAGTGCTGATTTTTCCATAACTAGTGCCGATTTTCCAGCGTCTGAAAGGTTTTCGATCATTGTAGGTGAGGTGAGTTCTTGGCTGTGCTTAGTTTAGTTAAGTTGTGTCTTCTTTTAATGCTGTCATCTTCAATGT
>MNCI01003715.1:396722-419666 GCA_015680685.1 Gnetum montanum
GGATTTACATTGTTCTATATTTTACAATGTATTTTTATAATATATGAGATTTAATTTTTAAAAAAACTAATATATTTAAATTTTTCTGTATCACGTCCTCGGCTACGAACCCGTCCCCACTTTTCTTGAGGCACACGTACCCAAACACGTTCAGAATCACAAATCCTTGATTCCTCGCTTCCATGAATCGGATTCTTTTGATGCATAGGCCAAAAGTAACCTCGGGAAAAGCAGAGGATGAAATTGTTCCCGGAAAACATGGAAAAATGAACCATTTATAGAATATAAAGACAGGTATCAGATGTCCTAACCACTAACCTTACATTACCATTGAGAGAGAGAGAGTTAACTGGTATTTGGTATTGCAGAAAAGGTCCTATGGAAATAGGACAAGCTCGAAATAAATTTTATGCCATGAACAAAGGATAGACCAGTTAGGAGCTTACAATTCATAAAAAGAAATGAATCAATGAGATAGCTGGTAAACTTGAGGCCGTTAACCTGTATGAGTTTAGTAATATACATGTGAAAATGACGGAGGATTTAGTTAAAACAATGGCAAAATCTACCACTAATTTAACACATTCAGTAGAGTTAGGATAACCTTTTTACCAATTTCAACAAGTCTAAGAACAAAATTATAAAAAAGTATAGTAGTGTACCGACTATGTTGGACACCATAGAGATGATAGTTGTTCTTAGATGAATACGTGCATGGCTTGAATTTGTTTGATAAGGATTAACGAGAAGCTTCCTTCATAGAACAAGTCAAATCCCAACCCAAGAAAAAAGGTCAATACCATTCAACCCCCATCCTTGGATGCTTTGAATGATTCTTCTTGCTTTCCAAAAAAAATAATTCAAATCCCAAAAAAAAAATAAAAAAATAAAAAAAAAGTCAATACCATACAAACCCAATCCTTGGATTCTTTGAATGATTTGTTTTAATTTTAAAAGAAACTAGCCTTTATGAATAGGAAACTTAGTTAATCTAAACCCTATTGTTTTGAGATGTGCTTATGTGGTTCAAGCCTTATTTATTTTAATGTGGTTTGAACTATACTCTTTGGTTTTGTTTAAGGCTAGTACCACATAATAGTATGATGCTCTATGATTAATGGATTAATATTAAAACTAAAACTGTTTTACATCTAAAGACCCATGATGGGACGCGATATTGCATGGGCCGTGATATTGCATACGCGATATCACGTCCGCTGCAATATTGCATCCCCCGCGATATCACATCTTCCCCTGCGATATCGCGTATGCGATATCGTAGCACACCGCCAAATCTATAAATAAGAGGCAGCTCTCCCTTGTTTCTTCATCTAGATCTAGACCGTTAGCGAAACTTTGGTAGTTTTACCTTTCCAAAGATAGAATAATTTCCATGTGCCCGCAGTAGGAGTCCCCAAGTGAACGGATCTTTATTCGAGCAAATATTGTACCTGAGCACAAGTTTGTGTACAGAAATAAAGATGAACTTTTGGATAAACCTTGCAGTGCATGGATTAAGCTCAATAGGACTTTAATTATTGTTATTTATTGTTCATCGTTTAAATGCTTTATTAGTTAATTAAATCTTTCTCAACCCTTCTCTCCTAGTTAAGTGCATTTAGTACGACCGCTTTGAGCATGTGCGTTACGCTTGGCAATCCCAGCAACGAATAGCATTTGGTAATCCCAGAAGGTTGCATTGGTTTAGGGTGTGAACGATAAGTGGGAACGGATACTGATGCTAGGCATTAGAACTTGGTTAGTTAAAGTTAGTTACTTAGTCTCTTCACCTTTCCCTCATTAGCATAGGAGATAAAACAGATAAAAGACATAAAAATCACATACCTCAGACTTACTAAACCATACAACCGTGAAAAATACAAGTAAGTCTGGGAAGACAATGAACAATTAACCTTAAGTGTTCCATAAGGCGTGTAGGCACTTAGTTTGTGGAGTTCAACCAGATCACGTGTGTAACGCTTGTATTCGTATGGTTGAGTGTAGGGGTACCTCGCCACTCGTCATTGGCACCATTGCTGGGGACTAAGTTGTTTGTGCACTAAGTAGAATGTAGGAAATCATCCACATCGTTGGGAAGCTTAAACGAACCCTTAGGGTTAATCAAAAGAAAAATTATACAATGGTTAATAGCACACCGACAAGACACAATGTCTTCTTCTTCTTCTCATAAAATCACTTCACCACCTAGGGATCATACAAGAGACCGTCGGTAGTCTAACACACGTAACCCAAATCCACCAATTCCTCAAGAGTATCAGGTGGTATATACTCATCATGATGAGTATATACCCGATTTTACTTTTATCCTCCACCAGGATGAACAACTGCGTTGGCGTGACTTGCAAGGTAACATAGTGTTACCTCTAGATCGGGCAGTCCCTAACATGCTTCTTCGTGCTCTTGCACAAATAGACATGATGTAGCTATACGCTGAATACGTTGCATGTGCTTACAACACAATGGATTACCATCCCGCAGCAGTGTAATGTCAACGGGACACAAGGTAGGAGAGTTACCACACATCGTTGAAGGGCAAAGGGCCCCATAATGGTTCACCCGTCATAAGGGAAATTAAGGGTGGTGAACCTATCTCAATAGGTTCTCCACAAAATGATGTTCCCCCTCCTAACGATAGTGAGGAGGTGGGGTATCAGAACCTACACTCCATGATTCAAAACCTTGGTTCTAATCCCCATGAACACCAAGTGTTCACTGAGGGAACACAAATACATGACAAAGATGGGAAGTCTGATCGTCATTACGATCGGGGCCGTAGCCACCGAAGAGAAGGTAAGAAACATCGTCATGGCGATGTTTCCCCTTCTTCTTCCCCTTCATCACACCATTCACCCTCTCCTTCCACATCTGGATGTAGTCACCAAGAGCCCAACCATGAGGATAAGGGTAAAGATAAGAAAAATGAGAGACCTTGACGAGAGAGTTGAGAGCGAGGACGAGGGCATTCTAGAGAGTCAAGGCATAGAAGGGAAAGTAGGGAAACATGTAGGCATCATAGACATCATGAGAGAGATGATCATGAAAAACCCCTACTTGCCACCTGAAGCATGTTAGACATTGCAGAGGTTGTGAGAATACTTACAAGGCACCAGAAAGATAGCCTAATCAAGAAACTAGACATGAATAATATCCCATGGTTTGAGGGTGGATACAATGTTCATCTGCAAAATCAATTACAGGCATTCCATGATGCTTGTGCCTTGCAAAATATTGAAAATAAGTGGTAGAAGTTAAAGTTGTTCCCTAGGACACTCATAAAAGAAGCGAAAAGTTGGTACCGGTCTTTAGAACTAGAAACCATTAGGAGATGGAGTACAATGCTAGAATTGTTTAATGATAAATACCAAACGTACTCCAGAGTGTCGAACTTCTGTAAGCAAATCCAAGAATGGAAGTAGGGTAGTCACGAACCCTTGGATGCTGCCATGGGCCGATATTATGCATTGCTATATCGTTGCCCAAGCCATGGTTATGCACAACAGGATCAACTCCACCACCTCGTAGATGGGCTAAGACATGAAATGAGGAGAACCCTTGGGACATATGCCCAAAGGAGATTATCTGAACTTAGGTCCCACGAAGTTCATAGATTGTTGGAGCAAGTAGCTAAAGAAGAAGGGGAGCTATAGAAAAGAAAAAGCACGAAAGAATATAACTACGATCCTTCCCTTCGAAAGAGGGGAGTAAGATTCTGTGAGGAAGAGGATGAGTCACCACTCGAAGAGTTGGTGAATAGAAAAACCTTGCCGCTTCAGAAATTAACAATGGAAGTGTCAGCTAAGGTTGATCAAATATGGAGCTCCTTAGATAGTAAAATTGAAACTATCCTAAAAATCGTAGAGGAATCTAAGGAGGAGCAAAGTAGTGATCATGATAAGAAAAAGAAGAGGGATTTGGATCATGCACGTAACAAAGGTAAGGGTAAAATGACCATCACTGAAAAGGTTATGGATTTGGATACAGACAATGACGGTGGATGTGAGATTTGCCAATATGACCATCCTAAGGGATGTTGCCCAATAATCTCACATCTACAAGAGTCTAGGATGTAGGGTGTATGCACTCAACCCAAGACTTAACCAATGGCAAGCACCCCGAAGGTTACCTTATCCCCAAGGTAACCCGAAGCAGTTCCACCAATCGTTAATGTATTATCCAAGTGGAACTCCACCACAACCTATCGAGTAACACCAGCAGTGGCAATACCCACAGTCATGGGGAATGCCATCACCTAGGCAATAATACCCTTACCAACAACCAGATCCATATGGCTATTATGTGTAGCAGCTGGTTCCTCTAAGTGACTTTATCAGTCACATGGCCCCACAACGTCACTACCAAGCTTGGGAGTACTATAAGATTCCTTCTCCGAAGAGAAACACACCACATGCATACCATCCTCCAAATCCAGCTGCCACTCCTACACCGTTAGCCCCACTATCAACTGCTCCAATAATGAAATGGGTATTTCCACTCAACCGCAATAACCCAATGTCACAAGGGCTTCGAATCCTCAAGCCACAGTGGGTCCTGATAATCTTACACTAAAGAGACCCTTATTCAGATCCAACAATCCAATTAAGCCCTCACTATCACAAGCGGTTGAGCATCTAAACACCTTCGTACCAAATAAGGTTTTGGGACCTCCTTCAAACCTAAAATTGGGCCTAATGCACACGGTTATGTTAACACATACCATTACCGACTGGATTAAGGTAGGCCACCTTCCCAAGAAATTCTCTGATCCTAGGAGCCCCCTAATTTATCTCTAAGTCGCTGGGAATGAACCTCATAAGGCTCTTCTTGACTTAGGCTCTGGAGTCAACTTAATCTCACAAGAATTATATAAAACCTAGAACCTGCCTCCACTCAAGAAGAGCAATATTCGCTTAGAGCTAGCTGACCAGTTCATCACTATTCCTTTCGGACAAGTTGAGGACATTGTTACCACCGTGGGTGGTTGGTCATACCCAGCTGATTTTCTGGTAATCCAAATAAACAATGATAAAGGGGATTTCTCGATAATAATGGGAAGGACATGGTTGAGTACAATAGATGCACGCCTAGGAATCTACAATCTTTCCCTAGAAATATCCAATAAAAATACTTTTGAAAAGATTGAGAAGAAGAAAGTTCCATGCATCGCATATAGTGACACAGGGTGCCATTGCTTGTAGAAATCATGGGTGATGCGAAGTTTAACATTGCCTACATGCAATCGGTGTGCACAAGATATTGAGATAAAAAAGTGCCTATGTGCAGTAGCCACATGACAAGAAAACACCCAGTGGTTGATGGTTGATCAAGAGAGCAACTCAATAACATGCATGGAACTAACTAAGGGGATAACTAGTGCTTACATTGAAAGCATAGATGCACTAGAGTAAGTTCATTGCCAACTCCCCACCCTTAACTTTGAAAACATTAACTAGGGAAAGTTAGAGATTCCTGAGGAATTTAGACAAGAGCCCCTAGATCTAAAACCATTGCCCACCGGTTTGGAATACATGACCCTTGAAAACAAAAAATTGGTAATCATCAACGCAAAGCTTGTTCCCAAGCAAAAAGAGAGATTGTTGAAGGTGATAAATAAATGGTCAACAACCTTTGCCTGGTCATACCCTGAATTAATCGAAATAGATCCTAGGATATGCTAGCATAGGATTTACATGGATCCCTTCATGAAGTCTCAAAAAAAACCACAGAGACAATTGAACCCGAAATTGAAACAAATAGTAAAAGAAGAGATAAAGCAACTTCTTAAGGCTGGGTTCATATACCCCATTGCGGACAGTGAATCGGTTAGTCCTCTAGTAATTGTGCCTAAGAAGGGAGACAAATGGAGAATGTGTATAGATTTTAGGCTACCGAACATGACAACATTCAAAGATCATTTCCCGTTGTCGTTCATTGATCAAGTCTTAGACATTGCTATTATAGTTTTCTGGATAGGTATAGTGGATATAATCAAATACGAATAGCACCAGAAGATCCAGCCAAAACAACGTTCAACAGTCCCTGGGGAACATTTGCATAGAAGCAAATGCCATTTGGCTTGTGCAATGCCCCTGCCACGTTCCAATGTTTAGTCCTAAGCATATTTCAACAACAGATAGGAAATGGAGTGGAAGTCTTTATGGACAACTTCTCCACTTATGGGACAAGCTTTGATCAAGTCCTGGACTAATTAGAGCAAGTGCTAAAATGATGTGTTGAAACCAACCTGAAGCTTAACTAGTAGAAAAGCCACTTGATGGTTCAAGAGGGCGTAGTATTGGGACATAAGATTTCACAGTCAGGAATAGAGGTGGACCCGAAAAAGGTTAAAGTCATTCAAGGAATCACCTGACAACCAGAAACGGTCAAAGACATTCGATCATTCCTTGGACACACTATCTACTATAGGAGATTCATCGAGAACTTCTCCAAAATTTCCAAACCGTTGGTGGAATTAACAAAGAAGGATGCACCATTCGAATGGACCAGGGAATGTGAATGAGCATTCCAAACTCTAAAATAGAGGCTTGTGGAAACTCCCATTCTACAAGCCCCTGACTGGTCCAAACCATTCCATATCATGACTGACGCATCTAATTATGCCTTAGGAGCCATACTAACATAGTTAGATGAACAAAAACACCCTTATTACATCCATTGTGCAAGTAAGAGTATCACTGGTGCACAACTCAACTACACAACTATAGAAAAGGAATTAATGGCTGTAGTGCTTGCACTGGACAAATTTAGGCACTACGTGTTAGGCTATAAAGTGTATATTCATACAGATCATAGTGCAATTAGGTTTCTCATGAACAAGCCAACGGTTAGCCCTCGTATTATACGTTGGTTGGTAATCCTTCAGGAGTTCAACTTAACAATAGTAGACTGAAAGGGCATCGAGAATGTAGTTGCAGATCACTTATCTCGGTTGCACTGGGATAGCAAAGAGGACGAATATGCCGTATCTGATCACTTTCCTAACAAAACCCTCTTTGCCGATGTAGTGAATAACCAACCAACGGGAACAAATTGGTATAGTAGCATTCTTACTTATCTCCTTTCCCAACAAACACCACAGGGGTTGGACTTTAGGAAGAAGTAATGGTTTCTTCATAAAACTAAGTACTTCATGGAAATCAAGGGACAACTTTATAAAGTATGTCTTGATGGCTTGGTTCGATGGTGTGTACCCGATGAGGATCAATTAAGAGTTCTCCAAGATGCTCATGAGGGTCCCTGTGGGGGCCACTATGCAGAGAGATGAACGACCATTAAGATCCTGTTTGCAGGATATTACTGGCCAATGCTATTTCGGGATGCCCATCAATTTGTCCAATCCTATGAGCGCTATCAACGTGATGGTGGAATGACTACTAGAATGGAGGGTCCGCAACAATGGATTCAACCTTTGGAACCTTTCGACATTTGGGGAATAGATTTTATGGGGCCCATTACACCAATGTCCAATGGGAAAGCTTATATCATTGTTGTTGTTGACTATTTAACCAAATGGTCTAAAGCAGCTGCTGTAACAGAATGCACATCATCTACGGCTGCACGATTTGTACAACAACAAATAGTAAATAGGTTTGGTGTGCCGCATGCACTCATCTCTGATAATGAAACACATTTTACGGGTGCCACCTTTCGCAAGTTAATGCAATGCTTAGGGGTTGAACATAAATTGACCACACCTTATCACTCCCAAGCTAATGGCCAAGCTGAGGTCACTAATTAAGAGATTACGAGAATATTAACAAGAACAATTAGAAAATTTAGGCGAGATTGGAGCATGAAACTAAATGACACTCTCTAGGCATACTGCTCCACTTGGAAACTCCCTACAGGCTACTCTTCCTATGAGTTAGTATATGGAAAACTTCCAAAGCTCCTAGTACAAATTGAGCTCCGTATACTATCCATGGCATGTGACCTCCACCTTGACCTCGACCTAGCATAAAAATAAAGATTGGCAGCTCTAAACGTGCTAGACGAGAATAGATTGGTTGCTTTGTCGTCAAATGAGTTGCACAAGGCACATAATAAACAATGTCATGACTTAAGAATTCGAAGGGTCAAGTACCAACCAGGAGACATGGTCCTTTACTAGAACCCCACTCATGTACCACAACATACGAAATTTCAAACATTGTGGGAAGGACCCTACATTATTTATACAACCTTTCCCTCGGGAGTGATGACAATACACAAGCCTGAAACCCCTGATAAGAGATTACTGGTTAATGTGCAACAAACCAAATCCTTCCATGAACCAAGAACAACCAGCACAAATTACACCTCTGATAGCAGATAACCACGCTTCTTATTTTTGATTTCTCCCTTTCAATTTAGTCATGGGGGAGATGGCCACCTATGCTAATCATTTGGGACCCTCAGTTCTTTTAAGTTTTTATTTTACATGTTTTTGTTTTACAAATTTCTTTAAATTTTCTTGTTTTTATTTTAAAACATCATTTATACTTTTTCATTTCTTTGTGTGTGTGTGTGTGTGTGTGTACTTATCCATCTTGTAAGTTTTTCACTCAATAAGTGCTATTAATGATGGTATGAATCATTTTTCTATTGGTTGTTAATGTTTGGTTTTTACCTTTAAGTTATGATGCTGATACTAAGGTATGGTTCTTTTGATATAGCAGGCAATGAGTCCACATCATCCATGCATTTATAAATCTCTATGGTCTCTCTTAGCTTGGAACTATACAGTTCCTTTCTTCAAGATAATTAGAACTATCAACGAATTGGTGACTAGGCATTTCTCAAACTAAGGAAGGACTTAAGGATAGAAAAGGGTGTGACTTCAAGGAGATTTGATGCATTTTTGTTGGCCATTCTCTTGGATGCTTAAATGTTTTCTTCTTGAGTTTTCCTTCCCATTTCAACATTGCTCCATTATTGGGAAGCTAAGCTAATAAAAATAACAAAGTCTTTTCATGGTATGGTTCTCACGTATAAACAGATAAAAAAAACAAAAAGAGAGAGAGTGAGAATTCAAAGCATACCCCTTAGATAAAATAGTCACTAGGGCTACAAGCACTGGTTATGGAACTAAATAAAAATATTCCCTCTAACTAAGGCCCTTCCTCGCTTCTTACTTCCTCTTTCGCTTCATCAGAATGATGGTGACTCTTTGGTGAAAGCATTCTTGTTACTCCATTAGTGGATGGTTTGGCCGAATGCATTAATGCGAAGTCACTGGATGTGGTTTGTTTGAGGCCAGAATTGGAATGGGATCTACTAAGTGACATTAATCATGAATTACAAAAGGGGCTATACACCACCTTATTCTTGAGATTCCATTCCATTCTCTTCTCTCCATCCTTCTCTCCATTGTCCACCTCATTGCCAGTTGTATCATTAGTGTATATTTTAGTTGACACATTGTTTTCTTATTTGTAAATTCTTGTGGTTAAGACTTTAACTCTTGTTCCAAATGACATTCCCAGAGCCTATGGACTTTTTGAGTGTGGGTTTGCTAGGGCATTAAGGGCTTGAGCCTGCTTTGGGGAGGACCCATTGGCATTCCTATTTGGGGCATAAGTTGAATTCTTTCCCTTAACATTTTTGCAATCAATTCTATTTTGTTCATTTCCATCTTGACATCCATCTCATTGACGTTATAGTTGTCTCTTTTCTCCATCTTTTGTGTTCTTTTTCTTTATCCATTCTATCACTACCAGAGGTTCGCTCTTAGTCATGGGGGTCATGGTCCAATTTTTTCAATTTTTCTCCTAACCCCTACACCTCGGGTAGCCACCAATATTATATCTCTAGATCCATGTCAGCCATACCACAACTCAGACAATGGACCTTTCACCGAAGCAAGGTATCAACTACATTGTGATTCATTTACCCTTGCTAATACAAGACTGTGTTGTGTGTGCATATGACAATCATACAACAATGGAGTGGATTTGGAGGGAACAATTGGAATGGATCGATGCCAAAGTAGTTATGCAAGGAACAAGATGGATGGTGCGCTTACGGATGGATAACGAAAGACGCAATCTTGGCGTTGGCAGTAGTAGACTCCTTTTCTCTTCTCTCTTCTCTCTCAGCTGCCAAATAAGGCCTAATGTCAAATGTATAAAGTGTTCACTCTTTTTGTTGTGAACACCAGTTTTGTCATGTTCTGTAATGATGATCTGTTCACATGTCATCCCATTCACCATTAGTTCCATTCAAGTTAATAATCCCATACCTTCCCAATATTTTGTAAGAAACTCAAGGATGATTTTTTATTCAGTCATGAGGGTATGATGGGACACGATATCACATTTTCCATAATATCATGTACTCGATATCGCATTTTCCCCTACGATATCGCAACGCATCGCCAAATCTATAAATAAGAGGCGGCTCTCCCTTGTTTCTCCATCTAGATCTAGACCCTTAGCGAAACTCTGGCAGTTTTACCTCTCCAGAGATAGAATAATTTCCATGTGCTCGCAGTAGGAGTTCCCAAGTGAATGGATGTTTATTCGAGCAAATATTGTACCTGAGCACAAGTTTATGTACAGAAATAAAGACGAACTTTTGGATAAACTTTGTAGTGCATGGATTAAGCTAAATAGGACTTTAATTACTGTTATTTATTGTTCATCATTTAAATGCTTTATTAGTTAATTAAATATTCCTCAACACTTCTCTCCTAGTTAAGTGTATTCAGTACAACCACTTCAAGCACGTGCATTACGCTTGGTAATCCCAGCAACGAATAGTGTTTGGTAATCCCAGAAGGTTGCATTAGTTCAGGGTGTGAACAGTAAGTGGGAACGGATACTGATTCTAGGCATTAGAACTTAGTTAGTTAAAGTTAGTTACTTAGTCTCTTCACCTTTCACTCATTAGCATAGGAGATAAAACAGATAAAAGACATAAAAATCACATACCTCAGACTTACTAAACCATACAACCATGACAAATACAAGTAAGTTTGGGAAGACAACGAATGATTAACCTTAAGTGTTCCATAAGGCGTGTAGGCACTTAGTCTGCGGAGTTCGACTGGATCGTGCATGTAATGCTTGTATTCGTATGGTTGAGTGTAGGGGTACCTCGCCACTCATCAACCCATAAGATCTATTGAACAAATATTACATTTTCATGAAAAATAAAGACAAATTGTACAAATTGAGCAAGCAACAAAAGGAGCAACAATAATATATCATACAAGTTTTTTGCTAACACATTACAACACTATCTCAAATGGATATTCTTAATATAACAAAGAAATACACACAACTCATCTTCACAAGGTTTTGACCTACATAACCCACAGGCATGTTTGATGAGTGGCGAGGTATCCCTACACTCAACCATACGAATATCAGCATCTAACATGGGATTTGGTCGAACTCCAAGGACTAAGTGCTTACGCGCCTTATGGAACACTTAAGGTTAATCAATCGTTGTCTTCCCAGACTTACTTGTATTGTCACGATTGTATGATTAAGTATGTCTGAGGTATATGATTTTTATGTCTTTTATCTTTTTATCGCCTATGCTAAGAGAGGAAAGGGTGAAGAGACTAAGTAACTAACTTTCACTAACTAAGCTTTAATCGTCCTAGCATCAGTATCCATTTCCACTTACCGTACACACCCTGAACCTGTGCAATGCTACTGGGATTACCAAACGCTATTTGTTACTAGGTTACCAAGCATAGCACACGTGCTTGAAGCGGTCGTACTGAATGCACTTAACTAGAAGAGTTAAGGGTTGAGAGAGAATTAATTAACTAAGAAAGAATTTAAAATTTTAATAGCAATTAAGTCCTATTTAGCTTAGTCCATGTACTACAAGGTTTATCAGAAAGTTCATCTTTATTGTTGTACACGAATGTGTGCTTAGGTGCAATTTGCTCGAATAAAGATCCGTTCACTTTGAGACTTCTACTACGGGCACATGGAAATTATTCTATCTCTGGAATGGTAAAACTACCAGAGTTTACCCAAAGGTTTAGATCTAGATGATCTTACAAGGGAAAGCTACCTCTTATTTATAGACAAGGTGACGAGCTACGATATCGCATACATGATATCGTAGAGGTCGACACAATATTGCGGCCCATTCAATATCATGTCCCATCATACCCCCATGACTGAATGAAAACTCGTCCTCGAGTTTGTTACAAAATATTGGGAAGGTATAGGATTATTGACTTAAATGACACTAATGGTAGATGGGGTGACATGTGAACGGATCATCATTACAATACATGACAAAATTTAGTGTTCACAACAACAAGAGTGAACACTATACATATTTGTCATCCAACCTTATTTAGCAGATGGGATAGAAGAGAGAAGAGAGAGAGAAAAGAAGAAGTCTATTGCTGCTGACGCCAAGATTGTGCTTTTTTTTGCTCGTCCATAAGCACGCCATCAATCTTGTTCCTTACATAACTGCTTCAGCATTAGTCCATTCCAAGTGTTTCCTCCGGATCCCATTCATTGGTGTATGATTGCCATCTGCACACACAACACAGTCTTATATTAGCAAGGGAAAATGAATCATAATGCAATTAATACCTTACTTCGGTGTAAGTGAAACACCATGAAATTTTGAGACCTCGATGATTCAGCAAAGTCTCGAAGCTTAGGTAAGGATTTCCACAAGTGGCACATTTTAGCAGGTTTTCTTTTTCAACTAAGGGCCTGCTATGCTACGCTACGCAGTTCAGCGTAGCATATTTCAGGAAGAGAGAGCAAAACAAGGGATGCACAACAATAACACTTCAACTTCGCAAGTTAGCCATGTTCAAAAATCTTAACTTTTGTCATATTACGTCGCATTATGCTATGTAGCGTAATGCAAGCGACACAAGTGATTTAGCCGCGACAACAAGCATAACAAAATTCAAACAGCGGTAGTCATTATGTTACGATACGCTCCATAGCATATCATAGCGTAGCAGTAGGACAATTCGGTACTGAAGATCTAGAAATCCTTCAACGCTAAAGATGAGGGTGGTTACGCTATACTACGCTTTAGAGCGTAGCGTTACAAGCCTTAGCTACAGCACATTAGGTCAACAGTATTTTGTGGGCCTAGGACATGCGTCATCTAAACCATGTTCTCCTCCTAACCATAATCTTATAAATACCCTGGCAAACAACGCTCAAAGGGTTGGCAATTTTTGATAGTTTCTTTTGGCAAAGATTGGCGAGACGACAAGAAAGAGCTGGCAACAAAAGAATATTGACGGTGACAGAGAGAATTGTTTGGCCAGAGATTCCAAGTTAGCAAACACTTTGCTTCGAGCCTGACTCCCTTGCGCCCAGATTTGGCTAGTGAACAAGGTAGATTAGCCTTTGCTTGTTTAATCTCTAAATAGCTTCTTGTTGGTGGCAAATACTTTGTCCAAACCGAAGCCCGCTTGTAAATCCCATTGTATTCATCACATTTATTTATAAGGTGGATCCCAAATCTCGGGATCGTGCATGTTCTAGATTCAATTCACTGTGCCTTGTTTACATTGAATTTTACAATCATTTGCATAGTTTACATTGCCTTCATTGCCTTCAAGATTTGATCTTGAAGAAGATCTCATTTTCTTGTAAATCAATAATATATTTTCACATTATATCGTCACCTCATTATATGATCGTTGACAAGTTTACTGACTAAGTAGGTCCTTGTCTGATCGACAAGACCATTTAGGGTACATCGGATTCATTTTCTCCAACACAGCCCTCACGTGGATCCGGGGTTAAAACTGTGTACACGAAAATCCCATCAGTGTTTCCAGCAACTGACATTTTCCATTGTTACAGTTTTCTGGCACTAGAAGGAGGGCCTGAACCTCCGGTCCGCATTTTCACGGGTAGTCCTATAAGCTGTCTGTACCCATTATCGACTAACGTAAATGTGATACTTTTGTGGTTGTTTACATGATCGTGTGGTATAGATTGGTCGCTCTGAAAATTCCTTTGGAATCCAGCAGGATAGAAATCCCATATCTACCTTTAACCCACCTTTGCCTTTGTCATCTTTAGCTCCATTATCATCACCTTCTAGCTGTGTAGAGAATGGTTGTACCGACCATTGTCGTTGACACTGCTAACCTCGAAAACCCCTGGACGGTGCAAGCAATGCCTATTGTTGTCGAGTCACCATCTAGTCTGGTGCGACCACATCAGTCCCTCAGAATTCAAAATAAAGAACCTGAGAGACATGCTTAGCGCACGGAACACTACAACTTCCTTTGTGCCAAGCTTGCAGCGAACTTGCCCATGTACGCATAGGAACTCGAAGAGAAATGTGAATATGAGTTCATCTACTATAACGGGAAGGAATTTGTTCCTTCATCTAATGCTTTTATACCCTTGACAGACTAGCAATAATGGATGTTGGATCAACTATTAATGGCTAGGGCGTCAGTCGAACAACGATGGGCAGGAGGACCTAGATTCCCACTCTGAGGAAGGTAGTCATGCTAGCTTTGTCATGGCTCCTCCCTCCACAGTGTCTCGTGTAAACCCACTATTTATGGTTACTATGCCATTATCGTTGTCTACCATCGACCGTGTGGCGCATGCATCCCATCAGCATTTCTTCTCTCCCGCTACCTTCCCAGGTGTTGTCCCTTCACAAACCATTCCTCTGCAGTCACAGTCAGCCAATCCATCTCATCGCATAGCTACGCCTACGTCACCGTATGTGCACGTAGTGCCTACTTCACAATTACATGTAGCTCCTACATTCATCCTAGCTTTCACTCCTGCACCATCACAATCAACGATAGGACCTGCCACTACCACGTGGTGGGCTTCAAATACATCACCCCCTATTGCACTGCCTACATAGATGTCCTATCTCACTCATCATCAATGCCAGGTCCTGTAGGTGGTAAATCCAACTATAGGGTCATTGCCTGTGCTATCAGCTATGCAAACAACGTATCTTATGGCACAATCAACAATTATTTCCTTTCCTGCACCACCTATTGGGTGGTGGATGACATAGGTGGTACCACCTGTAGGGACAATTTCAATTGCATCGCTCATAGGCCATGCTGCTGCCCCTATCCCACCATCCATCGTGGATCCCCCTACTATCCCACAACCAACCTCTTTATCCTCGGGTCTAGATCAAGCCTTCCAGCTTATTTAAACCCTTACCAAGAAGGTTAAATGCCTCAAGGCTACTAGTTCCGACACAATACAGGTCATGGATTTCCACCATGAAGATCCTATTAGTCTGGCAATACCCATCTTGTCGTTACCTCCTGGGATGCCACTTCCCCATTTCACAAAATACAATGGGGAAGGTGACCCTAATGCTCATCTAGTCACCTTTAGGTCAGAATCGTTGTTGCTACAATAATGGCCACATACCATCATCCATGTCTTTACTATGTTGCTAATGAGTAAATCTGTAGATTGGTATCGCGCACTTCCACGCTCTTCCATCTCGACCTTGGAAGAGCTGTTAACTCAGTTCGTGACTCGTTTCAAATACAACCTGAAACCAGAAGTCATGCTGGACCAGCTAATGGGAGTCAAGCAAGATCCACTTGAGCCAGTCCAAAAGTTTATACAGTGATTGATGAGCGGCTAGGTATCCCTATGCCCAACCATACGAATCACGAGTGTTCATGCACGACTCGGTCGAAATTCGCAGACTCTAAGCACTTAACATACGCCAGACTTCTAACTAGTGAAACCTTGGGTTGGAATGGTCGTTGTCATCCTATTCACTTGTGAAGTTCTATTACGTTGGTTAAGTGAGACTAAGGATAATGAGTTTTATATATTTTTAATTATCTTTTTCAACGACTAATTGAAGTATGGAAGGTAATGAATAAACTATAATCTAATCTCTAATTGTCCTAGTTTGTATTCTAACTACTCCTAGCATAAGTATCCGGTCCCATCTTCCAAGCACATTCTGAGCATTTCCTAACACTACTGGATTACTAGACGTTAAGCATTGCTAGGCTTACCAAGTGTTTGGATTACGTTCGAGATGGTCGTACTTATGTCTTTTACGAACTACGAATAAATACTAACGATTGAAATCATGATAATGAAAACATAATTAATCAACAAGTAACTAATAAAGCATAACTCATTAAACTAGTAAAGCAATAAGTAACTAATAAAGCATCAACGAATAATTAATAAAGCATAAAAATTTTAAACTATTAAATGCATGAAATAACTAAGTCAAAATGCTACAAGGATTGCATGAACAGTTCGTTTTTATTGCTGTCATGCCAATGGGCTCAGATACATCAACGCTTGAATAAAGATATGATTATTTTTCATACACCTGCTACGGGCACTTGGAAAATATTCTATCTCTTGCTGGAGCAAACTACAAGAGCTTTGCTATCACTACTTAAAAAGATGCCTAAATGTAGTGGAAGGCCCTCATATTTATAGGCCGGGAAGGGTGGCTATGTAAACGGGGCCACGTCGACATAGGGTGGCTACGTCGATGGGCCCGCATCGACACGGTCGGGTATATGTGGCCTAGTCGACGCATTGACTTTTGACATTTCATCATACCCCCATGACTGAGCAAAAACTTGTCCTCGAGTTACTTTACAATTTGGAAGGTATGGATTCTTATTTACAGCACACATAAGTTAAACAAATAAATGACACACACATGACACAACTTGAATTTACCAAGTGCCCGAGTTACAGAGGGGGACGAATTACAAAAATGGCGATGTTCAGAGAAAAAATTGAACACTGCACTAGTCTTAGAGCCTCTGCCATGTAGGTTGATGTACAAAATTGCTGGAGGAGATCACACCGTCCCTAGGGACGGTGGTTCTGATGAACCTTCTCTAGCGTCTGGCCCTTGCGTTGGTGGCAGCATGGATGTCGGTAGCCCTACGGTAGCTGCAACTTCTAGAGACAGCCGAAAAGGCTCCAAGAGAGCCCTCATTTTCTCTTCTTTGCTTCTAGGGTCATTAACGGTCTAGGTAGCTTCTGCAATGTGTGCTGGAACTGGAATTTCCCAAGGGCAAGTCAGCGCCGGAATGAGTTCCTTCAAATTGACAAACCAGGCTGTGAACTATTTGCATTCGATATCGAACGATCAGATTGATGCTTGCAGTTGCTGGTAGTCACTCATTCTTCGGGCTAGGTCCTCCACAATAGTACGTTGGCCTTCAAAGCTTGTATGGAGGACTTCGAGTTCCACGTTTGCTATTGCCAGCTTCTGTTTTGTTGCCTTGTGCACTTGGAACTATCCCTCGTATAGGGAATACAAGGCGACCACTTATTTCTCTAGCTCTGACCGCGGTCTCTCGGCTGTGAGGATAGCCAGGTTTGCATACCGAAGGTTGGCTAACTCCATGTATTTTGTCATTTCTTCGATTTGCAGATCCTTTAGGTAGATTTATGCTTTGTTGTAGGCATTCAATCCATCAAAGATGGATGGCCATGCATTTCCTCCTTCTCGGAGCTGCTGGAGCACTTGGTTCATATGGGCTTTGGCGACTTGAATGTGCTTCTCATTCAGCTCCTTCTGCAATCCTACTTGGTCCCTGTAATTATTTTTGACTCTTTCAATCCTTAGGGCCTCATTCTTCTAAGCGCCAATTTCGATTGCAGACTTCTATGACAATGCCCGAACCTCCTCCATTGACAGATTCCGATTCTCAACAGCCAACCTTCTTATATCTACGTTCACCCTGGCTAGCTCTTCCTACTGTTGGTGGATGAAATCTTTCATGTGCTCGTTCTCTACATCAACATTGCGTAGGTGATGAACTTCTACGGTCAGCTACATGTTCTCCTAGCAAACCTCGGCCAAGTCTTTCTCTAAATGATACGCTCAAGCATCTACTATGGCCTTATCTAGGATCACCGTCTCCCTTACATCCTCAACAATCTATAGTTTAAGCTGAAGCTATTGAAAGGCTTCATCTCTGGTGATTTCATGGTCGAGGATGGCCAGATCGGCAAGCTGGGCCCTTAATTGGGCAACCTCCATTGCCAAGCACTGACAAGCAGCTTGAGCAGCTTCTAGTTGCCCCTCCAAAATAAGGCTCTTGCCCCTTGCCAATAATAGCTTTGACTGGGTTGCAGTGATGTTGTCCAGAAGGTCGAAGACATCCAAAAGCAGTTGCCCAGTTCCTACCAGTCGGTTCAACATTTCTTCACGTTGGGCTGCATCCATCTTGCTACGTGAAGTTTGGTAAAGGTACTACCGGTGCATTGAGAGCGGTAGCAATGGTATCAGCAACCACTTCAACCGTAACTTCTTGTCCCTGGTGTTGCATCACCTAAAAAAGAGTTAAGTGATAACAGTGCCCATGTTCATCACTATCTGGGTCATCCAATACAGAATCCGGAGAGTACACGTAGATGACAGGGCCGCTGCCAATGTCATTCCATTCCCCATCATGGACAAACTAGGTTTGCTCAATCAAATCAATCCCACGACAATATCATGTTTGAAGTCATTTAACAAGGCACGAGTGCAAGTTAAGGGAATGGTACACATCAACTTTATAGTAGGGGATCAATTCCCCATAAACACAATGTTTATTGTCATCAAGGAGATACCAGGCTTCAACCTAATCTTAGGGAGGTCTTGGTTAGCTCAATTAAGGGCAGTCTCATCATCCATTCATCAATAGATCCACTTGCCCTATGCAGCGGTTAACAACGTGGAAATGGAACAGGGTTCAGAGATTGAAATCCCCAAAGATTAAACCCCTGCCCCAATAGTTGAATAGGCCGACATAGTGGCCAACGAAAGCTTAATTTGGGATGAACTACCCTTCCATGGAAAAGATGGTAGCATAGAGGAATGTTCTAATAAGCATCCTCGTCCATATGCGTCGCCAAACCTACAAACAATCAAGAAGCAGCAGCAGAGCTAGTAAATAAACACATTGGTGTGACATGTTATATCTGTCCACATTATTTACTGTTACACTGTTTATGTTCTTTCTTGTTGCATTATTCTCGTTACGATTTTTTTATATGCACCTTGGCCTGAAATGGCCTTAAACTAGTTACAGCCTGCTATGGCCTAAAATTGGCAATTCTGTTTATTTTTTTACACGTATGATGGCCCGACCCAAAATGGCCTTAAACTATTAATGGCTCGTAGTGGCCTAAAACGTGTAACCTTTCTGACGATACACTTCCCTTCATAAAATCAAAACTAAGAATTTTATAGTACAATCACATTAATCAAAAAAATGTTATCTTTTATACCCTTTCATTACAACAAAATGTCTGGCCAATATTTCCACGCTACACATCCCCTTTGTTACCACCTCCATTTACGTCATTTAACTCCACCTCCGCCTCATGAGGATCTTCCTCATAAGGATCTTCTTTGCACGGTGTCTCTTCGTGGGGGCAATCCTCTCTGTGGGGTTCCTCTTCATGGGGATCCTCTTCGTGAGGGCCATCATCTCCCTGGTGCTCCTCTTCATGAGGACCCTCTTCATGTCGATCCTACGATTTGACATGAAACAAAGGTTAGCGTCACCATTAAATCACACATAAGAATAATACAACTATAACATAGCTCACCTGTGAGGGTCCTATGTTGGCCATGAAAGGAATTTGTTCCAGGTCGACTAACAGGCGTTGCATGATCTTTTCCTCAGTGAGCTCAGCCCAAACACCATCTTCTAGATCAATTCCAGCCTTTACCTTTCCTTTTTTGACAGGAGTCCATCGGGGCGGCTCAGGAAAGATGGAAGGGACAATAGTCTCCCCGGTAGGGAGGGTTATCTCTCTCTCAAGGGAGGCACTCACTGTCACTTGCTCCTAAAACTTTTCATATGTTCCAAAAACACCAATGACATCAAGGAATAGTCGGAGAGATCGCGCTTCAATCACAGAATCCCTGTAATGTTGGCGGTAGGTAGCACATTCTCACTTATACATGTGCTTATGGTCTTTCTGTGCCTGCCCCCATTCTTGGACCCTTGCGCTAAAATCCTTCCAGTCTTGGTTCTTCTGGGCTAGGAGATCCATTTGCATTCGTTGCTCGATGAGCTCATGAATGGCTTGGACGTTGTTCTTGACGACCATCGAATAATGGGCGTAGTCAATCACAATCGTTCACCAATTCTCGTCATTGGTGTCTCGAGCTTGCAAAAATTCATTCCTGGACTCAAGGTCCTCAACCCTAGCAGTCAGGCCCATTTTCTCTTTTTCTTCTTTCTGCAACCTCTTCCAAAGATCTTCGTTGACGTTCTGACACTCCCATAGAAAATAGGCCAACTACAACACAAATTTATGCATCTCATCGTAAAGGTCGCATGACACTTCGATCACCTCTGGTGAGGGTTTAGGGGTAGTGTCTATGTCAACAGGCTCTTTGGGATCCCATTTGAGATGAGATTCTGTAACATGAAAAATAATAGTTAAACACAACAAAATAACGTAATGTCACAATTTCAACGATTCCTATGTAACAACAGTGACATACCAATCTCAGGATCGATTCACTCTAAGCGATTGATCATATCATTCACAATGGCCTCCATAAAGGTGAATTTGTCAGGAGCCTCACCCCAATGTTGAGTAGGGGTTGCTGACAAAGGTACGCCACTGTTATCAGAAGTGCCTACTATGCAAACAAAATGAGTTAAACATAACACAGTAGACAAAAGTAATTAAGACGTTACAACAACACAAAGCTCTAATTCAACAGACCCTCAGGGGTAATAGCAGGAGGATTGGCCTTTTTAGGAAACTCACAAACGATGAACCGCTCCTCCTTTTCTGGCTCATCCAAAAGGACCTCAGCGTCCTCTACGCCTATCTCCCCTTCGAGCACAGGACCCTATGTGCTGCCTACATTGTTAACAGGGGCCTCCTTTTTCAAAACTGGGGTTCCTTCCCCACACCGCAAGACAATGACCCCTATTTCAGGGGTCAGTTCCTCTACATCTTTTCCTTTTCATGTCAAAACACATCACAATTAACAAAAAACTTTACTTACTGTTCACAAGTGCTACGTGATGCAACAACATCCATACATAGCGTAATATACATAAACTAATCATGCATTCTTCTACTTACCAGTCAGAGGATGTGTCCATTGGATGTGTGCTAGCGAGAGTTGGACAGTTGTGCTCTTTGTCACGCTGTGGTTTGATCGGTTTGGTCACGCTGTGTTTGTGTCACGCCGGTCACAATGCAACTACTTGCAATCCAACTCCATTCATCTAGCCTAGTCTGCTCACGTTCATCATGGAATCCTTCCAAATCAACCTAGTAACACTACCAATCATTGACCTTGGGGCCAAAAATTTGAACCCAGTGACTGCTACAAAATCCATAACCATTATCGAACACATAAATCCTCAAGGCCCTACACACCAGTCGCTTAGACTACAGGGCAAAAGTCCTACTTATGCGACTCTTACACCCAGATAGTATAACTTCATATGTGTTAAAATCCAAACCAACTTACCTATAGACCGTATAGAAAGGGAAGCAAAGTGAGAATATGAATTTATCCACGAAGGAGGACATGAGTTCATCCCTTCAGCATTTGACATAATCCCACTATCTGAAAACCATCATAAACTCATATCCCAGCTTCTTATGGCTAGAAGTCAAGCCTTACAACTACCGCCAATAGAGCCTCAAGATGAGGAAGATGATTTTGCAGCCCAATCTGAACATGGAGATTCCTACCATATTGTCAATCCCCATGCCTACACAAACCCATTGTTCCACCCTTTCCTAGAAGAAACTATGCTTCCTCCTTCATCCGCAAACACTCAAGCACTAGTTTCCCGATAAGAGGTATCTACTTCCATTCCTATCTTCTCCGTACCTAATAATTTTCATTTTGATGCATCTACTTCCATCATTCCTCCACAAGCATAGTCCCAACAACTTCCCCCCCCAAACCAACGCAGAGTCAATCTTTTGACCTCAAGTAATTGGAATGCCATCGGTCATACCAGCTTCCACATCCACCCATTACATACCTCAGGTGCATATCCACGAAGCACCATTAATTACTGTAACCGAACACGTTTAGCGTATTACCTCACAACTTGTGGCTAGGTAGTGGGTTCCATCGGTAGTCTCAGTTTTGAATACCATCCCACCACAAAAAACATTAGCCCAACTACCTCTCTTTCCACAAACAATGTAACAATTAAATCATTATCATCCACAATCCACCCAATCCACTGGTTTTCCTTTCACTCAATCCACTAGTTTGCCTACTGCCCAAGAATGGATAGACACATAAAAAATGATGCACTCTTTGGAAGAGGAATTAAAATGCCTTAAAACATTGAACAATGAGGAAGTCAAAGTACTAGATTTCCATCAAGATGACCCAATTGACCCCTCAGTTCCACCCTTAACCTTTCCAAAGGGAGTCTCGTTACCTCAGTTGACCAAGTAAAATGGAGAGGGAGACCCAAATGCCCACCTAGTGACATTCTGAACTGAAAGTCTTTTGCTTTAGGCATGGCCGCATGTAATTTTGCGTGTGTTTGCTATGTCCTTAACAAAAAGAGCCTTAGACTGGTACCAAGCCTTACCCTGTAGCTCTATATCTTCTTTGGAAGATTTGTTACACCAGTTTGTCACTCATTTCAAATACAATCTGAAACTTGAAGCCACATTAGATGGCTTGATTCAAATTAAACAAGTGCCTTTAGAGCTAGCACAAAAATTTATCCAAAGATGAAGTGCAGCTTTGAATGAACTTCATGAGCCTATTCCTGAAACGTATTTTCTTAACATCCTTAAGGTAGCTACAAATGACTTCATTAAATCAAAGCTCTATTATCTAAAACCTCGTACTTTGAGTCAGGCATTTGTACAAATTAAAGGCATAGAAGAGGCTGCACAAACAAGTAATGACCTATCCTATTCAACCTTTAGGAGCTAACACATGAGGAAAGATAAATCCAAAACA
>MNCI01003715.1:419755-466443 GCA_015680685.1 Gnetum montanum
AACCTCCCATTCCAAAAGGTTTTAGGTTGGATAGGTTTTGTGAATATCACCAACGATGTGGTCATGGGACTGATTACTGCTTTACATTGAAACAGGACATACAACGCATGATTGATAGGGGTGAAGTCGTGTTCGACGAGGCAAACCCAGTAAGACCCCAAAACTAATCCATGGGGGTCTACAAGAATCCTCTCAATACTAATACCAATGATGCACCATATGTGATTAATACTATCCATGTGGAAGATAGACAAGATGTTCCTCGAAAACATTTTGTGATTCGTGGGCCTTCAGAAAACACACCTACCCCAGCATATCCTCAAATCCCTTTCACCATGCACACATCCCTCACATCATCAAAACCATTCATCATCCATGTACCTCCTTCTGTTGTAGCCATAACCACACTATCTAAAAACCGACCCATTCCCTTTGTAATTCAGGGGCAAAAACGCCCTGATACACAACCCACCTCCTTTCCCCCGTGACATTTGAGAGAATGTCTTGCCGATAGACTAACAAGAGAACGTTTGGAAAGGAAAAACCATCAATACAAACTAGGACCATAAAAACCAACACCGCTAAATGTTGTTCCTATGGGTTTGCCCACTAATGAACCTAGGACAAGTCATTAAAACGAGGATAATGTCACGAGTCATGTTGCAAACCCAACATCATTAGTCAAAACCCCTCCACGGGAAATACCAATGCTGGGTCAAATGGACCAAATCTCTACAGACAAGGGTACCCCAAATGGTAAAGACCTAGCAAATGTGTTGATGCAAGTCACACAAGCTTTGAAGCAAAAAAATACTTCTTTAAGCCTATATGATCTAGTAATGACTTTGCCAGTACATCGAGAAGCTCTCATACGTATGTTAACTTCAGTCCCTGTTAGTGAGGACCTTCCTACAGATGGACCATCCATTCATGCGATATTGTCTGCACAAGCTTAGGAATCAAAAACTACATCCCTAGAGTATCATGCTAAGAACATTAAGCTAGATAAGAAAATAGGGGAAGTCACCACAACCCCTATGTTCATAATGATACAAGCTAATCATTTCAAGATACGTAGGGTGCATGTCGATGACGGTGTAGCAACCAATGTAATACCTTTTTCCATCATCGAAAAACTAGGACTTATCGAACAAGTACAACCCACGACAACCTCTTTCCTAAAATCCTTTAGTGGTTCCCGTGTTGGAGTAAGAGGTATGGTTGCCTTAGATTTCATAGCCAGGGATCAATAACCCACATCAGCTGAATTCATAGTAGTTGATGAAATGCCAGGATTTAATCTGATCCTAGGATGTCCCTGGTTGGCTCAACTTAAAGCTGTGTCTTCCCCAATCCATCAAGAGATCCACCTACCTTATGAGGGTGGTGAGATCATCATATATGGAGATGCAATAGTGCCACTTGCTTCCTCAAACCCTAGAGTGAATCAAGAATTAGAAATTGAATTCACTAAGTCTAAGAAAGACACCATGAGCATACTTCAAAACATAACTCCAACATTGACTTCCAATCCTACCGAAACTGAAAAAACACTAAACAATCCAAACATAGGCGCCATCCCTACTAATGTCTCTTAGTTTGAATTACCCTTTGATATCACTGATGAAGGGGAAGGTGAATGTAAAATCCTACACACATGCCCAACCCCACATGTTAAACTACAAAGGATAAAAAAGTAACTCAATAAATAGAATTAAAACTACGAAATGTCCAAAATGACGTTAAACTACGAAATTTCTGAAATGACGTTAAACTATGAAATGTCCGAAATGACGTTAAACTACGAAATGTCCGAAATGATGTTAAACTACGAAATGTCTAAAATGACGTTAAACTACGAAATGTCTGAAATGACGTTAAACTACGAAACGTCCGTAATAACATTAAACTAGCCACGGTTAGAAATGGCCGGTTCCGTTTGAAATTTTTTTGAAAATGTTACTACCTTTGGCCCACCATGGCATAAAACTGGTAATCCTTTCTTTAACAACAGATGGAGCAGTCCATCAAGACTTTAAACTGATGTGCCCAGCCCAAAATGGCTTTAAACTAGAGCCAACAAGTTACAAAATTCATGAACTCATGTCATTTTACATTGAATTTTTGCTTACAAGTTACAAGTTACAATTTAGATTCATGCATGGTTGTTGCCTTCTTTTTCAAACATTTACCTTACATTTTGCTTTACATTTTACAAATTTATGTTACAATTTAGTTGCACACATATATTTGAGAAAACAATGAAAAACAATAAAAAACATGAAAAATAACAAAAATATTTACATAGAACATCAAAGTAACAAAGGATTGCAACGATTTTATACCATAATTAAATTTAGGCCATTACATGAGTCTTCATACATTCCATCAAACATCCAAAAAAAACATCAAATGATTCAAGCCAAACTAATGCAAAGCTGATGAATGGGGTTGATCCCCAAGATCCTCTTCTTCAAGCTACTACCCTAGCCCCAAGGGCAAGTTTTTTAAGCCACATTTCACCCAAAACTCTGCAACGATGACGCCGAGAAAGCCAAAAATTTTGCAGCCAAAATGCCAAGAACTGAAAACCTATGCATTCACGCCCTAAATTGTAAGGCCAAAAATCCTAACCTCTCACCCTAGATAATGCTACTTGCAGAAATACAGAAAAATTGGGGGCAAAGAATTTACCTGTGCAGGGCCTTCTTCCATGACGAAACCCTGATTTGGGGAAGACGTTGGAGGAGCTCTTCACTCTTCTTCATGAATGCTAGGGCTACCTGCTTCCTCCCCTTGCCCCCGGTTGCCTTCTCCTTGCCCTTTTCTTTCATGGTCACGCTGATGCTGATGCTAACGCCTTGGCTCATGTTGCACTCTAGAACTTATGCTGTTCTCCCAATTGCCAACAACTCACAATGACCAAAATGAGGCTTTCTTTTCCAAAATTCTCTTTTTTATCCCTTCATAATAATTTTATTTTATTTATTTTATTTTTGGCCATTTTTATTTTAATTCATCTTCTCATTTTAACTACATGTTGTTGTCCAAAGCTATCTTTTGCCTTATGCTTGTCCAAATTTCCTGGTCATTCCAATCCCCCAAAATTGGACCCAAAATTTCTTATGAATAGAGGAAAGTGCTGAAAATCAATGAAAATAAATAAATGTATATAAACACTTGAAAATTTTGTAAAATTTCATAAAACTTTAAAACTTCCACAACCTTATTTTCCACTCAAAAATTTAAAATTTAAATATAGAGTTTAAAAGATAAAAAAAATTTAAATTTTAAAAATAGTGCATACACTCAGTTCAAATGGCAAGTCAACATGTGGCCCGATATGGCCTTAAACTTCCATAATTCCCATCGCATCTCCTAAATTTTTCAGTGCACAGCTTAATTATCCTATGTTCGTTTACACTTTGTAACTCTCCTACCGAGGGAGTGTCTCTTATTTCACTCCTATTTTAATTGGCAGGAGTGAGCATCATGGCCACCAACAACATCCTCTTAATATTGTCTCTCAACGGACCATATGGAGATGTAGAAAGAGCGATCCGCCTAGAATCTTTAGATCTAAATCTATCCACTTATACCGACTTGATAGCCTCCACTCAAGAAACGTCAAACTGGCCTAAAAACATAGCTAAAACTCTAGATCTAGAAGGTAACAATATCATTGAAGATCCTCTGGTTGAAATCCCCATTACCACAGTCAATGATGAAGCCAGAACCTTGAAATTAAGTGCCTTACTAGATCCACAACTCATAGGTGACATCACTCAGGATTTAAAAGATAATATAAAAATGTTCGCATGGTCATATACAGACATGCCGAGACTAGACCCCCAGATCATCCAACATAACATTATTCTTGATGAAAAAATTAAACCAATAAAGCAAAAAGCACGAAAGGTTAGACCCAAAGTGGCATTAGCAGTCCACGCTGAGATCACAAAGCTCTACCAAGCCAGTTTCATCTGAGCCGTCGACTATTCCGATTGGGTATCAAACATTGTTGTAGTCCCCAAGAAGAACAATAGTATATGCATATGCATTGACTTCCATTATCTCAATATAGCCACTATAAAAGATGATTTCCCATTACCTAGTATTAATCAACTTATTGACACGACTGCTGGGCATGCACTATTGTCCTTCATGGATGGATTTTTGGGCTACAACCAAATAAGAATTAATCTAGAGCATCAACTTAGGACAACTTTTATGACATCTTGGGGGACATTTTGTTATACAATGATGTCATTTGGCCTTAAAAATGTAGGTGCTACATATCAGCGAGAAATGACATACATATTTAGTGACTACATGCTCAATTTTCTCAATGATTATGTTGATGATATAGCGGTCAAGTCTAAAAAAACTGAACAACATGCAAAAGATCTAGACTTAGTGCTTAAACATTGTCTCAAATATGACCTCAGGCTCAACCCAAAAAAGTGCATCTTCGGTGTTAAAACGGGAAAAATTCTTGGTTTCCTAGTTTCTGAAATAGGGATACAGGTAGACCTCGATAAGGTTAAAGCAATAACCAATATGCAACCACCAAGAAACCTTACCGAACTATGCGGCCTCCAAGGTAGGTTGCAATTCATTAGATGCTTTATCAAAAGGCTGATGGATAAGCTGAGTCCCATGCAACATCTATTACGAAAGAATGTACATTTCCAATGGACTCAACAATGGCAAGAAGCATTTGAGAACATAAAACAAGAGTTNCAAGGATAATGTTCTCTATGCCATCACTAATAACATCTATCAGTCAAGTAGGTTATCTAGGTGGAAAGCGATGATTGCAGAGTTTGATTTACACTATGTCACTCAATCTTCCACAAAAGGTCAAGCAATAGCCATGCAACTAACTGTCTCACTGACGCACGATGAAGCAATGATAAACCCTGAATTCCCAAATGAAAATGTTAACAGTATAGACATCGTACCTGATGATTATGAGGTAATCCTCTACTTCGATGGAGCTTCAACCTCTCGAGGAGGAAGTGTTGCAGCCATTTTAACATACCCCTCTGGAGTAATCCAACCTTCTGCCTACCACTTAAACTTTCCTTGCACCAATAGTGTAGCAGAATATGAAGGTCTTCTTAGAGGCCTTCAAGTAGCGTTAACTTCGGGAATCTCACGCCTTGTAGTTTGAGGCGATTCGCAATTAGTTATTAATCAAGTCACTAAGGTCTATGCATGCAAAGCTTTCCATTTACAACCATACTGTGATTTGACCAAACATCTAGTGAGGCAACTAGTAGAGGTGGATATACAAAACATCCCTAGAAGTAAAAAAACCGTTGCTGATGCACTTGCCACACTAGCCTTAAACATGACACCTGAAATGTTCTATGCATTGCCTAGTTCTATAACCAATTGTGCTGAACCTATAATTAACACTCTAAATAAAGTACCTGTAGCATTTGTTAGTACAACACATGCAATAGAATGGTATGATGACATAAAAGAGTATCTTCTAAGAGGCGAACCTCCAAAACACTTGACAAATGCTCAAAAAGATGTCGTACGAAAATGTTCCTGCCAATATGCATTAAAAGGAGACACCTTGTGTCGTAAATCCTATGAAGGTATTTTGTTAATGTGCGTCAGTAGCATTGATGGTCAAAGGATTGTAGAACAAATCCACGAAGGATTTGGAGGGCACATAGCACCTAAAGAAATGGCAATGAAGATTAGGAATTTAGGCTATTACTGGCCACACATGGAATATGATTGCATCTCCAAGGTTAGAACATGTGACATCTACCAAAAGCATGGTAATCTGATACATGTGCCACCTAATGAACTGCATATAGCACAAATCACATGGCCATTCCAGAAAGGGGGATTAGACTTAATTGGACCGATAACACCATCGTCCTCTGCAGAACATAGCTTTATCATCACTGCAACTGAATATTTCACAAAATGAGTAGAAGCTATTCCCCTTAGGAAGACCACCTCAAAACACATTTGCACTTTCATAATGGAAAATATTGTGACTCGCTTTGGTATTCCAATGATCATCGTTACTGACAATGGGCCACAATTCAGTAGTACATACATCAAAAGCTTTTGTGAAAGTCTGGGCATTAAACATGCATTTTCATCACCTTACTACCCATAGAGCAATGGTCAAGTAAAGGCTACAAACAAAACTGTCATCATGATGCTCAAAAAAATTCTAAATCAAAGCAATAAGCGATGGCATGAACAATTAGTCTACGCATTATGGGCTTACAGAACGACACATCGAACATCGTCAGGTAAAACTCCATATAGTCTAGTGTACAGATCTGAAGCTATTTTTACCTTTAGAATTGCAGGTTCCCTCATTGCGGATAGCTCTCTCCAAGCTCCTCGATGAAAGTCAAAACAATGAATTGTGCATTGCCGACCTCAATTTGGTAGAGGAGGAACGTGTACGAATGCTTGATCAAATTGAATGGAATCAAAAATAACAGAGGCAAAGGCACAAGCACAATCTCCATAAACTCCTGATCAAAGAAGGGGATCTAGTCCTTAAGGCCGTTGGAGAACATCTAGATAAATTCTCAGCCAACTAGGAAAGGCCTTACTTAGTCACCAAGGCATACAACAATGGAGCATTCAAACTTGCTGAGATGGACGGAAATGAGTTCTCCAATCCTACAAACCACTTGTACTTGAAAAGGTACTATGTCTGACAAACTTGAGGTATGTCATAGTCCTGGCATCATGACTTAAAAATGATACCACAGAATAGTCCTGGCATCATGAATTAAAAATGATATCATAGAATAGTCCTGGAATCATGACTTAAAACTGATACCACAGATTAGTCTTGACATCATGACTTAAAACTAATACCACAGAGTAGTCCTAGCATCATGACTTAAAACTGATACCACAGATTAGTCTTGACATCATGACTTAAAACTAATACCACAGAGTAGTCCTAGCATCATGACTTAAAACTGATACCACAGAGTAGTTTTGGCATCATAACTTAAAACTGATACCATAGAATAGTCCTAGCATCATGAATTAAAACTAATACCACAAAGTAGTCCTGGCATCATGACTTAAAACTGATACCATAGAATAGTCCTGGCATCATGAATTAAAACTGATACCACAGAGTAGTCCTGGCATCATGAATTAAAATTGATACCAAAAAGTTCTGTCCAGTATGACACTAAACTGCTACATCCATCCGCCATGACATGAAACTAGCATCCAGAGTCCACTAAGACTATAAACTAGTTTGCCTGCTATGACTATAAACTAGCACTGCACCATCTGCTATGATGCTAAACTAGCACCGTCCAAGGGGTTATGACATGAAACTAATCCACAACAGTCCGCTAAGACTATAAACTGGTAACATCATCAACGACCAGGCAAAACTTAAAAAGATCTGTTGCTGTAGTTGGTTGTTCATGTTCCATAAAGACTTGCTGCATGATTTGTCTCATGGATACTAATGAAGCTGATGTTGTTCATAATTCTGTCTATGTTGAAAATTGCACATGGTGAATCCATCTCCTTGTTAAAGTGTTTAGCTGACTGTTTCATTTGTGGTTTTCTTGTTTTCTTGGAGTTGTGTTTGCAAGATGACACTTTTGAGGCATTCGTGCATAGATGCACTTCATCATGATGATAAGGTATCACATTCTTCTTGACGCACATGACTGGGTTAATCAATCTGTTCATCAGTACATTCCCAACTCCCGATACATCCCCTATTTCCCCATCATGATCACCTTAGCCTATTCAGTTACACCCCCTGATACATTCTGCTCACCTCAAAACTCTTGATACACTATTGCACACTGTAGCTCTCGAAGCAGTTATGATGCAAAACACAATACACAGTACATGATGCAAAATGCAAGTGCTCATACACAATCACAACACAAAGAAAGCTCTTTCAAAAAAATAAAAGAAAAAGGAAAATACAAAATAAAGTAAAAACAAAAGAAAAGAAGAAAAGCAAAAAACAAAAAAAAACAAAAGGGTCAAAGAGCGAAATGCACGCAAAAGGTCTTCATGACCCCGTTGACATCATAAACAAAAGACTATTAGCTATTCTCATACAAGCCCCAGGCAAGAAGGAAATTATCTTGAAAAATAGTTACACTTGTATCTCAAAGAGACCATGTTGCACACCATCACCTGGCTTTGGCTGTTTACAATGGGCCCCGTGAACACTCTATAAGAGTCACATTTCTCCAAAGAACGCACCTTCCTACGTCTTGCTCCAAGTCTGCTGAACACTGGCTATGGACAAAGACTAAAGATATAAGTTGTTTACAAGAGAGCATTCCTCTCCCATAGATCCTGGCAGCAATTATCACCCTTGATCAACTCTTGGCTTCCCCTGGTTTCAACCAATCCCCTCCCCTTGCATCCCAAACTGCATTTTCCCGATCCTATGTACTATTAGACACAATGCGATGACATCTAGCAGGCTAATGGATAATGTTTGGTACTTGTTTGTTCATGGTGTTTTGCACTTCTTTGTCAATGCCTCTTGAGTAGATTCCTCTAGACGTCAACAAAGAGGGGCCAATCAAACACCGCTAATTTCGGCTTAGAACTTTAAATTGAAAATGACTTAAACCTTTTCAAGCATTCAGAAGGAAAAATTTGACTAAGGCAGGGAGATCACCCCCAACTTGCCCAAGCCAGCTTGCTCACGCTATCAAGCTAGCTTACCCTTAACATGAGCAACTCCAAGAGCTTCAAAATCAAGTCAAAACAGTCCAAATCTGAAAATGTCAGGTTGCAACATGAGTCCAGTGTGACCAACTTTCAAAGCCTCAAAATAGGCTCAAAACAGTGTCAAAATGGTCTAATTTTAAAGGGACAAGTCACCCTCAAGGTCCATTAATGATTTCTACAAGTTTCAGCCTCCAGAACTTTAGATTTTAGCTCCAAAAATGCTCATTTTTATCACTGACACCCAGGTCACGCTGGCAAGGTGAGTCCAGCGTTACCAACTTCCAGCATATTCCAAAAAATGGTAGAAAATTCTTAGCATCAGCAACTTCCAGAAAATTCCAAAAATGGTAAAAATTCTCAACATCAGCAACTTCCAGAAAATTCTAGAAAATGGTAGAAAATTCTCAACATCAGTAACTTCTAGAAAATTCTCGGCATCAACAACTCCCAGAAAAGTCCAGAAAACTCAGGGACAAAGAAGTTTCAGGCAAGACGAGTCGAATTTCCCTTGTACATTTCATTGTAAATCTTCATTTGTGGGATAGTCAGGCCCTCATGTCTAAATTAAATGTACTTTCATGGCCTTGAATAACCCATAAATTGTAAAATGTGATGTACTTGGTCAAGAACGTAGCTTGCCGACACACATCCAACTCATGCACAACTGTTCGACACACATCCAACTCTCGCTAGCACCCATCCAACCCAAGCATAACTGTCCATTGGATACATGTCACTAGATCCGCTTTCCTCTCATCTCCCAACCATTGATTCCATTCTTGAATTCTGTGCCTGAGCCTGGCCCAACCCTATAAATACCCTATCAATTCACATAAATCGAGGTGGGCAATTGGAGACATTGGCAATTCTAAGAAAGTACAGAACCTGCAATCCTTGGGCGCTCAGCACACCTATTGGCATCCAAGCATTTCTCACATTCATCACATCACATCATCACGTTATCATGTTACATCACCCTGGGGCTAGGCGTTTGACTTGCCATCTACACGCAGCTACACTTTGACTAGTGCACATCTTTTCTAAGCAATACATTATTCCCATTTTTTCAACCAAACATTATTTCAATTTTCTATTTCATGTTCTAGTTTTACATTTTGTTTACATTTTTGCTTACATTCAGTTTACGTTCTATTTACACATTCATTTTAGTTTGTCTTGTTTATGCCTTACGTTTACACTTACGTCTTATGTCTCACGGCTCATGTTTACATTTTACACACATTTACACATTTTAAGACATCATTTACGATAACCCCAATGCTAGCCATAGCTTACACTCGGGGAAGTCCTTGATTGATTTGCATGTAGACCATCCAAGGCACTCTACCTTTGTTTACTTTTCCAGCTTGCCCTCGGGCGAAGACAGGATCAGCTGTGTCTGCCTGACAATCTCTCGGTGTTTGTTTCCCTTCCAACCTTACACCGATGATTTAGGTCAGTACATTGATGAAGCTACTATTTTTGCTACTAGGCACTTTCCCCTCGACGTACTGTCGATGTAATAGGGGCGCGCCCCACCCACGTTGTCTTGGCCTCAGACGGGAGGCCCCACCCAATCCTTAGTTGTTAGTAAAAGCAACTCCCTAATACCTTCAGGAGGATCTTGGGATCAGACGGTGTAGAAGAGCTGGGAAATCTACAGTTTGGAGATCTAGTTATGATCTTGCTACACCCATACTTCATCCTAGCGAACCACTAGAAATTCGGCAAAACACCGCAAACAAGCTATGAAGAAGGCAAAGTGCATGTTGAAACGAGACTTAAGCTTCTTGCAAAGCTTGACCATTTCAGCCTGCAGGCCTTCAACAAGGTTCTTGGCCCAATTATATCGTGTCCCATCCTCCATAACCTCCTGCATAATCCAAGCTTGCTATATGCCAAGGATTCTTCCTTAGAAGAGTAGGTTGGGGAAAGCGCGAGCTCGAAAAAGGGGATAAATGGTATTAGCCACCTCTAGCTTGATTTTATCAACGAGGATGTCTTTTGGTTCTTTTTTAACCCCTAGCAACTCCTCCATGTCCTTCTGATGTTTAGAACTCCTTTTGGATCTCTCTTCCATGGGGAGGTCATCATAAGAAATGCCAAAAAAGTTGATGAATAGTTGAGCGTTAATATCAAAACTCAAGCGCATATTACGCACATGCATGTGAAGATGATTGGCGTCTTCCCTGAATGAGTCGACTAGGTCCAACATTTTGGCTACTATGACATTCGGGGTTATAGCTAGAAATAGCTCCATCAGTCCAGCTTCCCGAAGGTTATTAGTTATGGTAGCTGGGGCTGCTCCATGGCAAAGCCAATGTTGCTCCTCGTTTATGTCACCATAACGGAAAAAGATACTAGCCACCTCATGCCTAGAAGCTACCACCATGACCTCCTACGATTCCTTAACTATAATCATAAAACAATAGGTTAGACAAAACAATAAAATAATAAAATCTTACACATTGTTCTCATTCCGTAGGGTCATGTAGTTGATCACCGTAGCGTAACTTACCGTGTCCAAACGGCAAGGGAAACGGTGGGATGCTCTCCTGCACATCGTCAACGATGATGGGACAATCCAAAGTTCACTCCTTATCCAGCCATTCGGAGTCTCTACACTTGGCAAAGAATTTGGTGTATCGAATAGGATAGTGTTGGATTTCAAATCCTAGTTGTCCCAGGACACCAGCACACACATTGCTGATGGAAGTGAATTCCTTTATGGTTGTTTCGGCCATAAATAACATGTCTGTATCACCTTGGAGACCATTTGCATTGATAAAAAACCTATGTCATAGAATGTAGACAATTGTTTATACCTAACACAAAAAATAGACAACAGTTAGCACATCATAATATCTTGAAAGCACTTACCTGCCAACATAGTATACGAGGTAAGGTGGGTTCTGAAAATAGGTCGTGAGATGACGAGCTACGAATAGTGTGTTGTAGGCGTGATAACAATTAAACCTGGGCATCTCCCAGATCCAACATAAGCACCTCAAACCCTTGATGCTCTATTCGTGATCCATCCCACCTACGATCTCAATTGACCTATCCTCCAGGAACGTCAAGATACTCTACGATGATCCAACCAACAGCGTTTCTAGAATGGCGCTAGCCGTTTCGACCAATAGATGCGACCAAATAATTACACTAAAATTACGTAGTAAAAACTATAGAAATTCCCGTGCACTCTTCCGGAACCAAATCGCCTGTTCCCCTACATGAGGATGGGGAGGAGGAACATTGGCCACGGGGACATTTAAATAGCATAGAACACCCACAATGTCCAGAATGATCAGGACGGTCCTTAGCATGACCCTTTACAATAAAACGCACTACCATTAGAAAAGTAGTTTAGACATACCAACAATGCCACAACAAATCAAAAAAATAAAAATAAAAAAGCTCTAGAATCTGCTAGCAACACTGAGGTTCTCGTTACCTTGACTCACAGAAAATCATAGGTTACGCTAGAAATGCATTACTAAAATCGCCCAAACCCTTACGACTGTGCAAGGTTTGTCTTTGACAACAACGATAAAAGTAACACTGCATATTTCCCTTAGCGTAACATGCAACCATTGCGGGCAAGGCAACGAAATCCCATTTGCATTATGCAAGGGTATAACACCTAGACTCCTGACTAGTTATGTATTGTGTTTCCACAATATTACTCAAGATTTCCCAAACCTGTGCGATGACGCAAGTTCTATCTCTGACAATGACGATAGGAGTAATATTACAAACTCCAGTAGCGTAACTAGCATAGGCAGGTATTGATACCCAACATAGCACACATCTTTGAAACAAATACAATTACAACGCCGTGACAGTGAAAACAAAAATCATACAAAGAAGGTGAAAAATGACTTACTAGGTGAGTAGAGTAGCCTCCCAAGTTTCAACTCGTGCCTTCGAAATTCGTCCCAAGCTTTCCTGTACTTCATCAATCCTCGCTTAAATAATCTTCACAAAATCGTCTACTTACGCTTTCTCTCTACTTTAGCCTAACTCAACCTTGCTACGTTTACAGCTTACTTTGAGGACGAACCATCTACCTATAAACGTGATGGTGAAAACTTGCTATTTTCATGTCTAATCAACATAGAACTTTCCCGAAATGTAGGCATGTCAGTTCAACATGAAGCGTGAAGATCGCACCATTAATCTTGTAGATGTCACATTGATGGTGGTCCAAAAAGACCCTAAACTAACGCATAGCTTATCATCTCGTAATTCAGTCGCATTAACTACAGTCTGCAAAAACACAAAAAAAACCTTACGCTAGCACCTAGGAAACCTAGCTCGCGATTTTCTTAATAAGTGTGTATATTGTAACGGTCCACTAAGATCTTAAACTGGCAGCCTTTTCTAGCACATACCTCTAAAACCTTCTATCATTTCATCATGTTGACAAAAACAATGTAACAACTTCTGTTCTTGGTGGTTTTGCAGGTCAGTTCGCAAATGGACAAAGCTTTACTTGCACCCCTAGCCCTAACAGGCCCATACAGGGAAACATTTAGACAGACTAATCTTGCAATGATAGGAACCGATGCCCTCTCCTGTGACATAACCATAGCAGCCTCGGAAGTATCTCCAGACTGGCCAGAACATTTGGCCTGGACCCTAGATCTAAAGGCTGGTGATGTGACCAAGGATTCCCTCCCTGAGGTCTCTGTGGTTACAAACAAGGGAGAAGGAAAAATTCTAAAGGTTAGTTCCCTCCTTGACCAACAAACACAGAGCGACATATCTTGAGTGCTCCAAGATAACATTGTGGTGTTCACATGATCGTATGACGACATGCCGAGTTTATACCTGCGACTAATACAACACAACATCGTGTTAGACCTGAGTATCAAAGCGGTTAGATAGAAAGCATGGAAGATTAAGCCTAAAATCATGTTGGTAGTGTGTGATGAAATCACTAAGCTATATGAAGCTAGTTTCATTCATGCAATTGATTATTCAGATTGGGTGTCAAACATTGTTGTTGTTTCTAAGAAAATGGGAGGAATACACATCTTTATAGACTTGCACAATCTAAACAAGGTAATGATTAAAGATAATTTCTCATTATCGAGTATTAACCAACTTATCAATAGAACAGTTGGCCACACATTACTATCCTTCATGGATGGGTTTCCAGGATATAATCAAATCTGTATCAACCCAGAACATCAACTGACTACAACTTTCATAACCCCCTGGGGAACTTTCTGTTATACCATGATGCCTTTCGAGTTAAAATACGTTGGAGCAACTTATCAATATGCCATGATGTATATCTTTAGCGATTACCTCTTAGAGAGATTGAATGACTATGTAGATGACATAGCTATTAAATCTAGGAAGTCGGAAGATCACCCAGAGGACCTAGAGTTAATCCTTAAATAATGTCTTAGGCACAGCCTATGGCTCAACCCAAGAAAATGTGTGTTCGAAATTAAAACTAGATGCATGTTGGGGTTTGTAGTATCGAAGGTTGGCATATGAGTCAACCCCGACAAGGTTAAGGCCATTGTTATCCTGGCACCACCTACAAACCTCAAAGAACTACGTGGGTTGCAAGGTAGGCTACAGTTTATCAGGAGATTCATCTTGAAGTTGATAGATAAATTAGATCCTATGCAACATCTGCTTAAGAAGGGAGTTAACATCAAGTGGATCGAGGACTGCCAACATGCGTTTGACAACCTAAAGAAAGAGCTGCTACATTTGCCAATGGTTTTCCCGCCACAAAGGGATCAGCCTTTCTACATCTACCTGGCAAGTTTCGATGTGTCCATAGTTGCGTTGTTGTATCAAAAGAGGGACGACGGGTCGAAAATCCTTATCTATTATCTAAGTCATGCTCTATTTGCATATGAAACGAGGTACAATGAAGTAGAGCGTAACTATTTGGCATTGGTGTTTTCACTTAAAAAATGTAGACACTATCTTTTCCGCAGCCAGGTTAACATAATTTTCAAGAACAACATTCTGCAAGCCATTACAAACAACTTATATGAGAGCAGTAGGATACCTCATTGGAAAGCCATCACAGGAGAATTTGACTTGCACTACGTTGGCCAATCTTCCACGAAAGGCCAAGTGATAGCCTACCAGCTTGTAACATCATCTATTAACGATCAAGCCACGATAGAGCCTGAGTTTCCTGACAAACATGTACATAGTTTAAGCCCTGTATCAACAGGCCTCGAAGCAACGTTATACCTTGATGGAGCTTCGACTACTAGAGGCGGCAGTGCCACTGCCATCATTATCCTTTTCCCTGAGGATGTTCGCCCATTGGCTTACCGCCTGGTGTTTCCTTGTACGAACAATGTGGCAAAATACAAGGGGCTCCTTAGGGGATTGTTAGCAGCCAGAGAACTGAACGTTCAACACCTAGCGATCTGAGGCGATTTGATGCTCGTTGTCAATCAAATCACAAAAGTATACACTTGCAAAGCTATGCATTTGCAACCCTATTGTGATATGGCTAAAGATCTTCTAAAATAATTTACAATGACTGACGTCTGACATGTGTTGCGTAGTGAAAACACAGTAGCCAATGCACTAGCTATGCTAGCTTTAAACATGTCACCACATTTGTTCATCACCTTGCCCACTTTAATGATAGAATGTTCAGACCCTATCATCCAAGCAGCACAAATCTCTTCCTTAAGTACAGAAAGAATGCCAGAATGGTACGACAACATGAAAGCCTACCTTCTACATGGCGAACAACCACACGAGTTAACATCTACACAAAAAGATGCAATCCACAAGCATGCCAGGTAATATGTAATGATCGAAGACAGTACTCTATGTAGGTGCACTTTTGATGGGGTATTGTTAACTTGCGTTAATAACGACCAAGCACAAAGGATAGTTAGCGAAGTCCATGAAGGACTATGTGGAGGACACATAGCCACCTGAGCCATGGCCGTTAAAATCATATGCTTAGGGTATTACTGGCCGTACATGGAATGAGACTGTTTTACCAAGGTTAAGACATGTGACACATGCCAGTGTTACTCAAATCTAATACATGTGTCACCAATTGAGTTGCATACTACATAGATCACTTGGCCATTTCGACAATGGGGACTAAACATCATAGGCCCCATCATGCCTAAGTCTTCCGCAAGACATAGCTTCATTATCACTGCCACTAAGTACTTCATAAAGTGGGTCGAGGCTATTCCCCTATGAAAGACTACATCTCAACAGGTTTGCCATTTTATCTTAGATAACATAGTAACCAGATTTGGGCTTCCCATGACTATTGTGACCGATAATGGACCATAATTTAGTAGCACCGAAACCAAATCATTTTGCAATAACCTTGGTATTAAGCAATATTTTTCCTCACCTTATTACCCGTAAGCGAATGGTCAAGCAGAAACAACAAATAAGGTGGTGATCAATTTACTAAAAAAGATGCTTAGCAGCAACAAGAAGTAATGGCATGAGAAAATCCTCCACATGCTATGGGCCTATCGTACAACATGCAGAATAGCTACTGGTAGGACACCCTACAACCTAGTCTACGGATCTGAAGCAGTGTTGCCCTTTGAACTACATGTTCCCTCATTGCAGATGGTCCTCTCCACGGTTATAAATGAGACTCAACACAACGAGTCCAGGATTTCGGATCTAGACTCAGTGAAGGAGAAACACATCTAGATACTCGACAGCATCGAAAAATATCAGGACAGGCAAAAGTAGAAGCATCATCACAACCTGCATCAACGATCGATTAAGAAAGGAGACTTGGTTCTTAAGGCCATTCATGAACCAGTGAGAAAATTCTTTGCAAGCTGGGAAGGCCCCTTCCTGATCATCAACGCATATGGTAATAGAGCATTCAGGCTAGCGGACATCGATGGCAACGAACTTCCAAATTCGGTGAATCATATGTATCTAAAGAAATACCACATTTAGATGATAGCTCAGCTTAAACGTAAGGTAACAAATGTCCATGACGATGTAAAATTGACGCTATAACAATCGTCTGCTACAAGGTAAAACTAGCTGTGTTGTACACGTCTGCTATGACGTAAAACTAGCATTTCTTGCACGCATCCGCCACGATGCTATACTGACAATGTTTTTGACCATCTGCCATGATGTGAAACTGGTAAGGTAAGCATCTATTTGCTGAAACGTTAAACTAGCATAGACTTGTCCTTGGGTCACGACACAAAACTGACACCTACAACACGGTTTGCCAGGACCATAAACTAGCTCTTCCACTATCCACTACGACGTAAAACTAGCACACTTCAATCTTCCTAAACTTTAAACTGGGACCATGGTCTAATGGGACTTAAAATTAGCTATAATGGTCTACTAAGACTTAAAACTAGAATCTACCAACAAACCATCCATGAAACAAGCATGCCTGATCATTCTTGCACGACATCACTATCAGACAGAATGGGTAGGTCGTTGGAACAAACGCAATGATGCTACCCTCCTAACATCCTACTGATTCCTCGGATATGCCAAAATGCATACTACTAACCCCTCAGAGATGCTGCTACAATGACCACTCAGTGATTGCAACTCCTGGGGTCAGCTTTGCCACTCAGAGCCCCAAGGAAACTATGGTCACCCATAACCTTGGTTGCCTCCAGTCATCACTGCCATCAAACCCTGGCTTAGTAGATTCATCTAACTGGCTCCTTACCTAGTCAGATGGATAAGATGAATCTGGCTATCGATAGCGAATTACTAAGTTGCGGTGTCAACAAAGGGACTAGTGCCTCTTGCTATGGTTCTTCTCCATGGCCTGTGCTCTCCTTTTCACTTCGGACGACACTTGTTTCAACAGCCTCCCCAGCGGTTAGGAAAACTGATTTTGTTCTTTGTTCTTTGTTACATTTTGTAAGTTACTTGCTACGATAGCGTTATTCAAAAATGCATTCACTAGGAGGGCAAGGCATCACAGTGTTCAGAGGTGGCTGCTTAGACTAGCCTAACTACTTGGGAGTGCAGACCCTGCCCTTTCCCCCACCAGATACCTTATCTTACTTTCTTCTTCCCTTATCTTTATGACCATCCTTACCCTCTTCTCTTGTTTGTATAGAATGTGAGTGTATAGGGAGCCTTTCGCACATGACGACCATCATGTCCATGAACTAGCGTAATGCAACTCGCCTCATGGAAAGCATATGTATTATAAAAAAAAGAGTGTGTGCAAAGCTAGGAAAAATGGATGAAACACAACTCACCTAGGCCATGCAGGCGTAACACAACTCTTCTAGGCAAGTCCCACATATACTATGCAGTAGTGTAACCCCACGCAAAAACACCCATGAGGAGTTATCTAATAACATGTTTGTGAAGTATCCTACTCACACTTGAGTCTTCCGCAAACCTCCCTCCCTCATAACTGTAGAATCCTCTCCTGCTCCTTGCGCTCCCACCTTCACACTTCCAGGCTTAACAGAGCAACATTTGAGTAGTAACCGATGGACGATGTTGGTGTCTTTACCTATGTGGTGTTTCACATTCTTTGTTGACATCTCTCGGGCAAGCCCTCAAAACATTAACAAAGAGGGGCCATTGAAACTCTGTGAAATTTCGAGACCTCGATGATTCAGCAAAGTCTTGAAGCTTAGGCAAGGATTTCCACAAGTGGCACATTTCAGCAAGTTTTCTTTTTCAAAAAAGGGCTTGCTACGCTACGCTGCGCAGTTCAACATAGCAAACTTCAAGAAGACAGAACAGAACAAGGGATGTGTAGTAATAAAACTCAACTTCGCAAGTTAGCCATGTTCAAAAATCTTAACTTTTTCCATATTATGTCACGTTATGTTATGCAGCGTAACGCAAGTGGCATAGTTGATTTAGTCGTGATAACAAGCATAAAAAAATTCAAACAATGGTAGTCATTACGCTACGATATGCTCCCCAGTGTATCGCAGTGTAGCCGTAGGAAAATTCACCACCAAAGATCTAGAAATCCTTCAACGCTAAAGACGAGGGTGGTTATGCTATATTATGCTTCAGAGTGTAGCATAGCGTAGCGTTACAAGTTTCAGCTACAGCACATCAGGTCAACGGTATTTTGTGGGCCCAAGACACGCATCATCTAAACCACATTCTCCTCTTAACCCTAATCTTATAAATACCTTGGCAAACAACACTCAAAGGGTTGGCAATTTTTGATAGTTTCTTTTAGCAAAGATTGGCGAGATGATAAGAAAGAGTTGGCAACAGAAGAATATTAATGGTGACAAACAGAATTTTTTGGCTAGAGATTCAAAATTAGCAAACACTTTGCTTCGAGCCTAAATCCCTTGTGCCTAGATTTGGCTAGTGAACAAGGTAAATTAGCCTTTGCTTGTTTAATCTCTAAATAGCTTCTTGTTGGTGGCGGGTACTTCATCCAAACCGGAGCCCGCTTGTAAATCCCATTGTATTCATCACATTTATTTATAAGGTGGGACCCAGATCTCAGGATCATGCATGTACTAGATTCAATTCATTTTGCCCTGTTTACATTGAATTTTGCAATCATTTTGCATAGTTTACATCGCCTTCATTGCCTTCAAGATTCGATCTTGGAGCAGATCTCGTTTTTTCGTAAATTGATAATATATTTTCACATTAAATCTTCTCCTCGTTATATGATCATTGACAAGTTTACTGACTAAGTAAGTCCCTGTCTGATCGACAAGACCGATTAGGGCACCTCGAATTTTTTTTCTCTAGCACAGTCCTCACGCGGATCTGGGGTTAAAACTGTGTACATGGAAATCCCCTCAGTGTTTCCAGAAACTGAAGTTTTCCGTTGTTACAGTAAGGTCCATTAGCTAAGTTGTGATATGGCTGATACGAATTTGGAGATATAATACTGGTAACTACTCGAGGTGTAGGGGTTAAGAGAAAAATTGAAAAAATTGGACCAGGAGCCCCATGATTGAGAGCGAACCTCCAGTAGCGATAGAATGGAAAAAGATAAGGAATAAGAAAGATGGAGAAAAAGAAACAACGGTCACGCCAATAAAATGGATGTCAAAGATGGTAATGAACAAAATAAATGGTGATTGTGTAAATGTTTAAGGGAAAGAAATTAATGAATGTACCAAATAGGAATGCCAGTGGATCCTCCCCAAAGAAGGCTCATGCCCTTAATGCCCTGACAATCGCACATTCAAAGAGTTCGTAGGCTCTAGGAATGTCATTTGGAGACAAGAGTTAAAGTCTTAACCATAAGAGTTTACCAAAAAGAAAACAATGCATCAACCAAAATATGGACTACTGATACAACCGGCAGTGAGGTGATAAATGGGGAAAGAAGGATGGAAAGAATAGAATGGAATGGAATCTCAAGAATAAGGTGGTGTACAGCTCCTTGTGTATTAATGGTTAATGTGACTTAGTAGATATCATTCCAAATCTAGCCTCAAAAAAACCACATTCAGTGACTTTGCATTAATACATTCAGCCCATCCATCCACTTGAAGTAACAAGAATGCTTCCACCAAAGAGCCACCACCATTCCAATGAAACAAAAGAGGAGAAAGTAGGAAGCAAGAAGGACCTTAGTTAGAGCGAACATGTTTATTTTAGTTTCATAACCAGTGCTTGTAGCCCAAATGATTATTTCATCTAAGGGGTATGCTTTGAATTCTCACTAGGTTTTCTTTGTGTATTTTTGCATGAGAACCACACCATGCAAAGACTTATTATTTTTATTTGCTTAGCTTCTCGATAATGTGGCAATGTCAGAACGGTAAGAAAACTCAAGAAGAAAACATCTAAGCACCCAAGAGAATGGCCAGCATAAGTGCATCAAATCCCCTTGAAGTCACACCCTTTTCAATCCTTGAGTCCTTCCTTAGTTTGAGAAATGCCCAGTCACTGATTCGTTGATAGTTCTTATTATTGAGAAAGGGACTATATAGTTCCAAGCCAAGAGAAACTATAGAAATTTATGGATGTATGGATGAAGTGGACTCATTGCCTACTATATCAAAAGAACCATACCTTAGTATCAACATCATAACTTAAAGGTAAAAACCAAACATTAGCAATCAATGGAATATAGTTCATACCATCTTTGGAGCACTTATTAAGTGACAAAACTTAACAAAACAAAATGAATAAACACACAAATAAACAAAGAAGTATGAATGATGTTGCAAAACAAAAACAAGAAAAGTTAAAGAAATGTATAAAATAAAAACTGAAAAAGAAACTGAGGGCCTCACATGATTAGCATAGGTGGCCATCTCCCTCATGACTGAATTGGAAGGGGAAGATTTGAAATAATGAGCGAGGTCGTCCTCTCTTAAATGTGCTATGTGCATAGATCGTTCTAGGTTCATGATAAGGGTTGGTCAGTTGCACACAGACTAGTATTCTCCTATCGGAGTACTCATTTGGATTTTCTAAGAGTTTCCAACTTCCCTCGATTGGTGGTTTCAGATTAAGGGTTGGAAGTTGGCGATACTCTTGCTCCAGTGCATCTATGCTTTCTACGTGGGTGTAAGTTGGTTCCCCAGTTAGTTCCATGCATATTGCTGGGTTGCTCTCTTGATTAGTTGTCAACCACTGGGTGTTCTCTTGTTGCGTGGTTGCTACATATAAGCACTTTTGTATGTTAACTTCCTGGGCACATCGGTTGCATGCAAGAGATGCTGAACATTCCTATATGCCATCACCCTCTGTATCACTGTATGTCATGCATGGAACCTTCTTCTTCTTTATTTTTCCATAAGTATTTTCCTTAGATATTTCCAAGGAAAGATCGTAGATTCCTAGGCATGCATTTATGGTACTTAGCCATGCCCTCCCCATTATTATTAGGAAGTCCCCTTTGTCATTGTTTACTTGGATCACTAGGAAATCAGCTAGGTATGACCAACCACACACAGTGGTAATGATGTCCTCCACCAATCCCAAGGGAATGGTGATGGGTTGATCAGCCAGATCTAAGAGAATATTGCTCTTCTTTAGTGGAGGCAGGTTTCAGGCTTTATACATTTCTTGTGATATTAAGTTGACTCCGAAACCTGAGTCAAGAAGAGCTTTATGTGGTTCATTCCCAGCGACCTGGAGGTAGATTAAGGGACTTCCAAGATCAGAGAATTTCCTGGGATGGTGGCCTTCCTTGATCTAGTCAGTGACTGTATGTGTTAACATAACCGTATGCGTTGAGATCTATTGTTGGTTTGAAGGGAGCTCCAAAGCCTTATTTTATGGAGGAATGTTTGGAGGCTCAACCGCTTGTGGTTGTGAGACCTTGTTTGGATTGTTGGTTTTGAAGAAAGGTATTCTCCTTGTATGGTTGTCAGAACTTGCAGTGGGTTGAAGGTTTACAGCTCTCGTAGAATTGTGTTGCTACGGTTGAGTGGGGAGTTCCCCTTGCATCGCTGGAGAGGGTGGTATTGGAGCTATCAGTGTAAGAGTTGCAGATGGATTTGGAGGATGGTATGTGTGTGGTGTGTCTCTCCTAGGATAAGGAGTCCTATAATACTCTCGAGCTTGGTAGTGACATTGTGGTGTTGCATGACTGACAAAGTCACTTGGAGAGATTGGCTGCTGCACGTAGTAGCCATATGGATCCAATTGCCGATAAGGGTATTGTTGCCTTGGTGGTGGCATCCCCCATGACTGTGGGTATTACCATTGCTAGTGTTGTTTAATAGTTTGTGGCAAATTTCCACTTGGATAATGTGTTAAGGGTTGGTGGAACTACCTTGGGTTACCTTGGGGATAAGGTAACCGTCGGGGTGCTTGCTGTTTGTTAAGTCGTGGGTTGACTGCATACACCCTAGAATCTTGCAGATGTGAGATTATTGGGAAACATCCTTTAGGATGGTCATACTGGCATATCTCACATCCACCGTCATTGTCCGTATCAAAATCCAAAACCTCTTCGGTGATAGCCATTTTTCCCTTACCTTTGTTATGTGCATGGTCCAAATCCCTCTTCTTCTTTTTATCATAATCAATACTTCGCTTCTTAGACTCCTCTACGATTTTTAAAATGGTTTCAAATCTACTATCTAAGGAGTCCCACATTTGATCTACCTTAGCCGACACTTTTGTTGTTAATTTCTGAAGCCACAAGGTTTTCCTACTCACCAACTCTTTGAGTGGTGACTCATCCTCCTCCTCACAGAATCTCACTCCCCTCTTTCAGAGGAAAGGATCGTAGTTATACTCTTCCTTTCTTTCTCTCTTACGTAGCTCTCCTTCTTCCTTAGCTACTTGCTCCAACAATCTATGAACCTCATGGTACCGAAGCTTTGATAATCTCCCTTGGGCATATGTTCCAAGGGTTCTCCTGGTTTCATGTCTTAGCCCATCTACGAGATGACGTAGTTGATCCCGTTGTGCATAACCATGGCTCGGGCAACGATGTAATAGTGCATAATATTGACCCACGATAGCATCCAAGCATTCGTGATTACCCTGCTTCCATCCTTGGATCTACTTTCACAGGTTGGACACTCGGGAGTACGTCTGATATTCATCATTAAACAGTTTTAGCATTGTACTCCACCTTTGAATAGATTTCGACTCTAAGGATTGGTACCAAATTTTTGCTTCTTTTATAAGTGTCCTTAGAAACAACTTTAACTTTTGCCACTCATTTTCAATATTCTTCAAGGCATAGGCATCGTGAATTGCTTGTAAGTGGTTCTGCAGATCAGCATTGTATCCCCCCTCAAATCATGGGATATTATTCATGTCTTGTCTCTTGATTCGGCTATCTTTTTGGTGCCTTGTAGGTATTTTACCGGCCACTGTGATGTCTAACATGATTCAGGTTGCAAGTAGGGGTTCGTCATGGTCATTTCTCTCATGGCATTTGTGATGCCTATGCGGTTCCCTACTTTCCCTTCTTCCATGTCGTGATTCCCTAGAATTCCCTCATCCTCGCTCTTAACTCTCTCGTCGAGCTCTCTCATTTTGCTTACCCTTATTCTCACAATGAGGTTCCTTATGACTACATCCTAATGTTCAAGAAGAGGATGAATGTGATGATGAAGGGGAAGAGGAAGGAGAACCATTGCCATGACGATGCTTCCAACCCTCTCTTCGGTGGTCTCAACCTCGATCATGATGATGATTAGAATGCTCATCCTTATCTTGTGTTTGTGTTCCCTCGTTGAACACTTGGTGTTCATGGAAATCAGAACCAGGGTTGTGTATCATGGAGCGAAGGTTTTGATACACCACCTCCTCACTATCGTTAGGAGGGGGAACATCATTTTGTGGAGAACCTATTGAAATAGGTTCACCACCCTTAATTTCTCTTATGACGAATGAAGCATTATGGGGTCTTTTGTCCTTCAACGATGTGTGGTAACTCTCCTGCCACGAGTCCCATTGATGTTGCGCTTCTGTGGGATGGTAGTTCCTTGTGTTGTAATCGCATGCAACGTACTCAGTGTATAATTGTGACATGCCTATTCATGCAAGGGCACAAAGGAGCATGTTGGGGGCTCCTCTTTCTGGGGGTAATACTATGTTACCCTCCAAGTCTCTCCAACACAGTTGTTCATCTTGATGGAAGACAAAGGTAAAGTTGGGTATATATTCATCGTGATGAGTATATACCACACTGAATTGTTGAGGAACTGGCAGATTTTGGTTATGTGTGTTGTACCGCTGTCTATCTCTAGTGTTGGTCCTAGGCAGTGAAGTGCTTTTGTGTGGAGAAGAAGACATTTTAGCCTTGTTCAATGTGTTGTTTGTCGTTATGTTATTTTTCTCTTGATTAACCCTAAGGGTTCATTTTAGCTCCCAATGATGTGGATGATTTCCTATGTTCTACGTAGTAAACAAACAACAAAGTCCCCAACAACAACACCAATGATGAGTGGTAAGGTACCCCTACACTCAACCATACAAATACGAGCGTCTCACGCACGATCCAGTCGAACTCCAAGGACTAAGTGCTTATGCGCCTTATGGAACACTTAAGGTTAATCAATCGTTGTCTTCCCAAACTTACTTGTATCGTTATGGTTGTATGGTTAAGTAAGTCTGAGGTATATGATTTTTATGTCTTTTATCTTTTTATCACCTATGCAAAGAGAGGAAAGGGACGTCATCCAAAAAGTCTGTGTCACAATCATCACCACTTATGTGGCCCCCACAGCAGTCGCAGAGTCACGCTGCGTGGAGGTGGCCTAGGATGTGTGCATGCCTCTGGTGACCTCCTCTTCCTCCTCCTCCTCGTCTACCATTCCTCTCCACTTTTTGTGATCCATGATTTCTTTCAATGTTCATACTCTTCCGGTGTCATCATGAAAGTGTTAAGTTCTTTCAATGTTCTTACTTATGTGGCCCCCACAGTAGTAACCTATTTGCTAGCTGTAATCGTGGGAATTCACTCTAACACAGGACATTATACTCATTTTTAATTATTCTTTCATTGCATAAATTTATGATTTTTTACCACATAAACTTATAATTTTTTACAGTGTTTAATGACTTAATCATTGATATCACAATTAATGGCTGACTGAACTTTGATGATGAGGCGGTTTAACTAGCATTTCAAACCTTTTTGATTTTTTATGATTTTGACAAGGAAAATTTGGATTAATTTGCAATTCAAATTAATTTTTTTTAAAAATAAAAACACTGTGTTCTGTCTGATCAACTTGCTAAAACATTTTATAGTTATGATGTTTGTCTTCTGCCCTTCACATCTATTTCACTGGACTTGGTTGTTGAATTTGCAAATTATGGTTTTTCATCATAAATGTATTGCTTATTAATAGATTGGAAGATGAGACTTCTACTACAAGGAATAAAAAGGAAAAAGACATTAGCAGAAGTAATTTTCTATGAATAAAAAATATTTAATCAAGTTTTAAAATGCTTAAAATTAAAAATATTGATATATTTTAAAAATGAGATGATTTTTTTTGTTTTTCTTTTTGCACTCATTATAGTTCTTCCCTAGTTATTGCTAAAGCCAAGTAGAGAATTTTTCCAGTTTTTTAATCATTGGCATCAACAACAGGACCTCTCTTCTTTGGGAATTTGAACCCATCTAGCTATTTTTATTCTAAAATAATGAAAGCCTAATCTTGCATGGCTAATTTAACATATAGAAGAAGATAAGTTGCTATGGCATCAATAAGTTGCTAATCTTGCATGGCTAATTTAACATATAGGAGAAGATAAATAAGTTTCTTTTTCATTGATGCCTGGTATAATGCTATTGAGATATTCTAATGTTTCTTCTTAATAATGATGCTTTTGATATTCTTTTGGGCCTGTTTTATGTCATAATGTAGAATCTTCATGTGAATGTTCCAATTTTTTTTGAGCTGAATCATTCAATTATGGAATTTTTTTTTATTATGTAGCAATTAAGGCTTTCTTTATATTAAGAGAGACTATGAACATATGCTACAAATTGACAAAGAGATTTTAAGAAAACACCAACTCATATTTTACCTGCCCAAATTCTTCCACCAAAATATGTTTGTGACCTTCTGTTTTCTTCTAAAAACTAAGATGGAAAAAACTGTTTTGCTTGCTGGGCCTTTTGTATCTTCGGTAATTGTGTTGTTTATAAAAAACTGATCACTTCCCTATGAAGTAAAGCGTTGCCTTGAGTGCATCTTTTTTACCTGTAAAAATATTTTTTTTCCAGCTGAACTTGCTCTAAGAATTGTGAAATTGGCTATTTTTTATCTCGTAAAATTTGCTACGCAGTTCTTTGTTCCTAGATACACCGCCTTTACAAGACTTGCATGCTTATTTTTCTAGATCACATATGTGTTAGCAGATCTGGTAGCAAAATATGAAATGAGATGAAAATAAAGAGCAATTGAACCACAGGCAATTGCAGAAAACCAAAAACAATAATAGCAAGCTTTATTGTATTTATCGGAAATCACAGACATTCAACTCTCAACTCATGTGTATATGATCGATCCCAGGACAAACTTAAATAGCCACATCTAGGGTTACAAAATTGGAAACATCTAAAATTAACTGAGATAGATCTTCACAACACATTTAGAAGTCTTATGTCATCTTTAGGGAAAATTCTAAAACTATTGAACGATAGAAACAGAAAGTGTAGTTCATGAATAATCAACTGCTAATTCATTGTTGTGATCTACTGCTTCACAGTTATTTTTATGGTAACCATGGCCAACAATCTCCCACTTGGAGATTTTGATTGAGGATCAATCATATCTCCACACCATCCTTTCTACCTTGCCATTCTATGTTGCTTATGTTATTTCTAGGCCATATGAGGATCTACTCCAGTCAAACTTGTCCATGTTAATTAGCTTGGTCAGAACATCTACAAGATTGTCCTTGGTGTGTATCTTCTGCATATCCACACTTCCATCTTCTACTATGTTACGAACAAAGTGAAATTGTACGCCTATGTGTTTTGTCCTTGAATGAAAGGCTGGATTCTTTGCAATACGTAAGGTGCTTTTTATCACAAAACAAAGGAATCTTCTCTTGTTTGTGTCCAAGCTCCTCTGACAACCTTTGAATCCAAATTTGTTCCTTACAAGCTTGTGTAGCTACCATGTACTCTACTTCTATTGTAGATAATGCTACTATTGTTTGCAATCTTGATACCCAGCTTATAGCTCCTCCTGCAAGTGTAAACACATAGCTTGTAGTAGATTTTCTTTTATCTAGATCACCTGCAAAATCTGAATCCACATAACCTTTCATAGTAAATTCAGATCCTCCATAACATAATGCAACATCTGAGGTACCCTTAATGTATCTCAGGATTCTCTTAACAGTACTCCAATGCTCTCATCCAGGATTTTCCATGTACCGACTAACTGCTCCCACTGCTTGTGCAATGTCTGGTCTTGTATAAATCATAGTAAACTTTAGGCTTCCCACTGCTAATGCATATGGTACTCGAGACATCTCATTCCTCTCTACTTCATTGCTAGGACACATCTCAAAGGATAATTTGAAATTAATAGGAAGTGGGGTAGAAATTGGCTTACAATCTTGCATGTTGAAGCGTCGCAAGATCTTACCCAAGTAATTTTTTTGAGAAAGCCAAATCTTCTTGTTATTTCTGTCTTAGTGAATCTGCATCCCTAGAATCTTGTTTGCTAGTCCCAAGTCTTTCATATCAAATTCCCTAGCCAACTGTGCCTTTAATTCTTGGATTTTCTCTTTGTTGGGACCTACAACCAACATGTCATCCACATACAATAGCAAAATGATGAAATCTTCATCAAACCTCTTGAAATATGTACAAGGGTCTACACTGAGTCTATTGTACCCAAGGCTCATGATATACGAGTCAAATATCTTGTACCAACACCTTGGTGCCTGTTTGAGATCGTACAGAGATTTGTTCAAGTTGCAAACCAACTTCTCTTTGCCTTCTTCTGCAAAACCTTCTAGTTGGAGCATATACATCTCTTCTTCAAGATCTCCATGCAAAAAAGCAATTTTCACATCTAGTTGTTCTAGATGAAGATCAAATGTAGCACACATTGCTAGGACTACTCTGACTGTTGTAAGTCTAACCACAGGAGAAAATATCTGGTTGAAGTCAATTCCTTCTTTTTGAGTGTATCCATTTACCACCAATCTTGCACAATATCGCTCCACTTGGTCATTACTATCATGTTTGATCTTGTAGACCCATTTTTTTCCAATAGCCTTTCTTCCTTGTGGTAGTGTAACAAGATCCCATGTCTTGTTTTTGTGTAAAGCTTCAATCTCCTCTTGCATTGCTACCATCCACAAAGACACATATGGACTTTTGAGAGCCTCATGTAAAGTTGAGGGCTCTCCATCCTCTGTTAAAAGGAAGTATGAACTTCATAAGCTTCAAACTTGACTAGTTCTTTCTTTTCATACATTGATCTTGCTTCAAAAGTAACTAGAGCTTCAGCTTTTGTCTTATCTTCTACCTAAATTTTAGTAGTCTCAAAATTATCCTTTAAAGTGCTAGCATCTCCCTTCTCTTGCATTTTATCTTCTATAAATATCACATCTCTGTTGATGGAAACCTTGTGGGTAGTGGGATCCCACAGCCGATACCCCTTAACTCCATCAGCATACCCTAAGAAGATACATTTTTTGGACTTTGGGTCCAACTTTGATCTTTCTTGGTCATTGTACATCACATACACAGAACTTCCAAATGTATGGAGATGAGAATAAATAGCTAGCTTACCAGTCCACATTTCTATTGGTGTTTTTAGATCAATTGCAATTGATGGAGACTGATTGATTAAATAGCAAGCCGTATTAATTGCTCCTTCCCAAAATGACTTGGTTAGATTTGCATCCTTCAACATTGATCTTGTTTTTTCCAAAAAGGTTCTATTCATCTGTTCTACCACTACATTTTGTTGAGGAGTGTGTGTCATTATGAACTGCCTCTTGATGCCTTCTTGCTAACAAAATGCATTAAATTCATCAATTTTATATTCTCCTTTATTATCTATCCTTAGACATTTGAGACTTTATTCAAACTCAAGTTCTACTTGCGCTCTAAAAACTTTGAAGACTAAAAAGACATTTTCCTTCCTTTTTATTGGATACACCCAACATCTCTTGGAGAAATCATCAATGAAAGATACAAAGTATCTTGCTCCTCCTAGGGAAGTCACTGGTGCTTGCCAAACATCAGAGTGTAGCAAGTCCAAGATGCCTCTACTCTTAGCTATATATGTGCTAAACTTTAATCTATGTTGCTTACTAGTAACACAATGCTCACAAAATTGTAAACATACCGAATTGAGCCCAAGAAGAAGTCTCTGTTTAGAGAGAATCTGCAAACCTTGTTCTAACATATGACTAAGCTTTCGATGCCACAACATTCTCAATTCTTCTTCCAAACTAGTTGATGCAATAGAAGACTCTTCCACTTAATGTGTGTTCCCCATAAGCATGTACAGATTTGCAACAACCTTTTCTACCTTCATTACCACAAGAGCACCTTTGGTAATCTTTAGGATTCCATTCTCTATACAATTTTTGCACCCAACATCATCTAGTTGTCCTAAAGACAGTAGATTTTTCTTCAGGCCCTCCACATGTCGTACCTCTTGTATGGTGCAAATAGTGCCATCATACATCTTTATCTTGACAGTACCAATACTAGTGATTTTCAAAGCATGATCATCTCCCATATACATAGATCCTTATGAGATTGGTTTGTAGTGATAAAATCATTCTCTCTGAGAGGTCATGTGCCATGTTGCTCTTGAATCCAAGATCCAAGCATCAATGAGCTTCTATCTGCCTTTAGCAATAGTTGCCTCACTGTATAGAACATCACCGTCATATGAGGTACTTGCCACATTCCCTTGAGGATTCTTTTCATTACTCTTCTTGTTCCAACACTCCTTCTTTAGGTGTCCTATCTTGCCACAGCTGTAGTAAGTGATGTTTCTCCTTCTACTTCTTAACTTGGATCTACCATGAATTTGGTTCCAATTGGAACCATGTTCCATGGATCTCCCTCTCATCATTGTTAAGGTCTCCACCTTGTTTGCCAACCTATCTTCCTTGTTCTTGCATCGACTTTCTTCTTCAAGAACTGCAGCTGCAACCTCGTCGAAGACAAGAGCATCCATAAGGACATTGTTGGTCAAGTTGATGATGAGTTGATCATATGAATTAGGTAGACTTTGAAGTAGAATTTCTGCATGTTCACCTGCATCTACTTTATAGCCCAATGATGTGATTTGAGCAAATAAAGTATTTGGGGTGTTGATATGTTCAGTTACCGATGAGATTTCTGCCATACAAAGAGTGTAAAGTTTTCTCTTCAAGAAGATTTTGTTGTCGAGTGATTTAGCCTTGTACAGCTTCGTCAAAGTGTCCCATATTTCCTTTACCGTCTTCTTTTTTGCAATACTTGAAAGAACCCCATCTGCCAGTGCTAAGTGTAAATTAGCAATAGCATTTCCATCCATTTCATTCCACTTGCTGTCATCCATGACCTCTCGCGACCTTTCTCCAATAGCTGCCAAGCAATTATCTTTACACAAAATTGCTTGTATCTTTATTTTCCACAATGTGAAGTTGCTTCCATTGAACTTCTCTATTTTTTATTTGCCAACCATTTTGTAAAATTTGTATGCACGATCTGTAAAACTTCCATGGACTATGAACTTGGGAGCTTCGATACCACTATTAGCAGATCTAGTAGCAAAATATGAAATGAGATGAAAATAAAGAGCAATTGAACCATAGGCAATTGCAGAAAACCCAAAACAATAATAGCAAGCTTTATTGTATTTCTCAGAAATCACAGACATTCAACTCTCAACTCATGTGTATATGACCAATCCCAGGACAGACTTAAATAGCCACATCTAGGGTTACAAAATTGGAAACATCTAAAATTAACTAAGATAGATCTTCACAACACATTGAGAAGTCTTATGTCATCTTTAGGGAAAATTCTAAAACTATCAGATGATAGAAACAGAAAGTTTAGTTCATGAATAATCAACTGCTAATTCATTGCTATGATCTACCGCTTCATAGTTATTTTTTATGGTAACCATGACCAACAATATGTCGACCACCCTCCAGGTAGAAGTGTGAATTGAATACTATGAGAAGACTTTGAGTAGTGGACCCAATTTGTGGAGAAATTCCAGTTTGTTGAATCAATAAAAATAATTGAGTAATTGTCAAATAATTAAATAACTTCCTCAAACGTAACGTTGACTAAATTACATGGCTTTGTAAGATGGTTTGTTTTTTCAAAATCATCATTTAGAGGCTTTTAAATTTGATTGATTTATTTGAAATATTAATTTTTTAAATAATTTTTTCAAAAATTCATAATAGTTCTACTCTTCTTCAATATATTCAAAAAAAGTTATAAAATTTTAGTTTTAGTAGGACTATAAATTTTCAAGGGCCTTTCCTTTAAATTTGTATAAATATATAGGAGTGTTGAAACTGAAATAATTGAAACATAGGTACACCCTAAGATTTATACAAGTTTATAACCTAATGTTATTGAATTTATAATAGATCTATTGTTCTTCAATATAGGCCTTATTAGTAGGCTTAGACGGAAGCGAGCTGGAAACTTTATATCTAGTCTTAATATGGCTTTTGATTTCGTTCTCCTTCAAGAAATTAAGATCTCAGCCGACCTTTTATCCTATTCCACCCATTGGTTTCTTCCTCACTCCACAATCCTAACAACATCCCATGCGAGTGGGAAAGGAGGCATGGCCATTCTCCTCTCACCCTACTGGAAAACTAAAATCCTTCAAAGTGGTTTTGATTCTGGGCATAGAGTTTCCTGGGCCACCTTCTCATCCTTGCATGGCCCTTTTGGCATTTACTCAATTTATGCCCCAAATCACTCCACAGAACGGGATCTCCTTTGGCAAGGACTTGCAACTTCTCTTCCCCCAATGCCTTGGATTTTTAGGGGAGATTTTAATATGGTTGAATTCCCTCATGATAAGCTCGGAACAGTGTTTCTTCAATTGCCCAATCTCAAGTATCAAACTTGGTCCACCTTTAAGAAAATATTTTACCTCTTAGACGGGGTGGACAACTCCATGTGTGTTCCCCTCCATAGATTTACTTGGAGCAATCTCTGTCTTGGGTAGGCTCACATCTTCAGCAGGTTAGATAGATTCTATTTCTCCACCCTTTCCTTTTGGCAAGCCTTCTCCGCCACTATAGTTCATCACCATGCCACCTTATCCAACCATCTTCCTATCTCCATATCTATCAAGTTTCAAGGAAGCATTGACCGACAAGAATTCCATCTTTTCTGACTACACAACAACTATTTTTCTTCCCCAACTACCCAACTTCTTCTATCCAACCTTTGGAATGCTGAACCTAGGCCCCTAAATCATGTGGGTTGGATTAATTGGTGGCATCATGCTTTATGTCGAGTACAAAAATTTGCTCGTTCGTATGGTAAAACGGTGGCTACTCGAGCCAAACATGAATACAACAAAATTCACCTCACTATTGAACATCTCACTAATAAACTAGCTCAAGATCACTTCAATACTCTAGTTCATGAGGAGCTAGCTAAAACACGTGTTACCTTCCAACATTGGGAAGTGTACCGAGCACAAAGTGCCTTAACTAAAAGTTGGCTCACTTGGTTAAATATTCAAGATGAACACTGTAAGGAATTTTTTAAATATCTCAATATTTCTTCCCCTTTGCATGCTAGTGACAAAATCTCATGTGATGGTACCACCATTACTCACCACAATAGTATCCTCTCTTTTCTTAAGAACGACTACGAAACCCTTTTTGCAACTACCCTAATGGACATCTCTTCGTTCAAGGCTGCCACCACTGATTATCATCACCTTATTAATCCCACTATGCTACAAATTCTTGACGTTGATATCACTCTGGTGGAGCTTCAGAAGGCCTGTTCCAAGTTAAGTCAGGAAAAGGCTCCTGGTTATGATGGGTTTCCCATAGAATTTTTTCAAAATCATCGGGATTTGATGGGAAAGGATCTTTTGTAAGTCATTAACGAGGATCTCTTAATTGGTTCACTTAGGCCCAATCTAAATCAAGGGGTAATTTGTCTCCTCCCCAAGTCTGGGGATCTAACCGATATCTCCAATTGGCGTCCCATAACTTTTCTCAATGTGGTGTATAAAATTTGGGTGAAGTGCCTTGCCTTACGACTGAAACAAATTCATGGCCAAATCATATCTCCCTAACAAATATGATTTTTTCCTAGTAGATATATTTTAGATAATGTGGTCGCGGCGTGGGAAGGTCTCAAGTGAGTTGAGGATGATGGACAAGATATTCTCCTTGTGAAACTTGACTACGCCAAGGCTTATGACAACATTAAGTGGGATTTTATCTTGCAGATCATGACCTAACTTGGTTTTGGACCTAAGTTCTTGCATATGGTGAAATTCTTATTCTTAGATGCTACTGCAAGAATTTTCACTACCTTTGACATTACCTCCCCCTTTCCAATACATAGGTCTATGTGGCAAGGTTGTCCTCTCGTCCCCTATCTCTTTATCATCACATCAAACTTTCTTTGTTATCAAATTAACCTAGACATTCAAACTAAAGTTCTCACTGGGGTTTTCCTTTCTTCCTCTCAATAACAACTTCTCAATATGCACTTCGTCAATGACTCCTTTTTTCTAGTTCAAAACACAGCCGCCAATTTGCACTGCCTCTTATTAAGGGTGGAGCAATATTGCACTCTCAAGTTTCACAATTAATTGGAATAAATCCTTTATTTATAGCTTTAAGGAAAATTACAAACATGTGACCAACTATAATTGAAAGTAGCCTCAGGATCAAGACATCGTGAAGATTCTAGGAATCCCTTTCCATTTTAGAGGTTCAACATCTATTCTCTGGGAGTAGGTTATTTATTGAATTCAAAAGAAACTCGAAAAATGAAAAACTAAACCTGTCATACTTGTGGGTAAATACCTTGTTTGTAAGTCCATATGCATGTCCACCCATGTGTATTACTCTTCATGTTGGGCCCCCTCCCAGGCTGCCTACCAGAAGCTTGAACGGTTATTCCATGACTTTATGTGATCCTCCAACGATTCTCAAAAAGGATTTCATTGTGTTGCTTAGAATATTGTTACTCTCCCCAAGAATAAGGGTGGCTTAGGTCTTTTGAACTCCTATAAGCAAGGAATTACCCTAGTTGCAAAGTGGTTGGTACAACATTTAGATGCCTCAAATATTACAGGGACCCTCCTCCAATTAAGGCTTCATCAAGCATTTCCTAAAAACAAGCCCTTCTGGAAAGGCATCCATTTCGTCAATTGGATCCTTTACCCCCTCACTATCATTCTTCCAGGTTCTCATGTTTTCAAAAGCATCTGGAGGGCCTGGAAAATTCTACACACTCACATTAACTGGACTAATGTTAAGATCAACCCTACTATCCTCTCTAGAGTGTGTCCGTGGTGGTTACCTTTGTTGCCCGCTCCCCTTGCTATCACAAATGCTAAGGTGGCTACCTCGTGGTATCAAAAGGGTGTCATTTCCTTGAATTATCTTAGGCTGCCTAATCGTTGGATTTCAGGAGTTGAGTTTAACACTTTGTATGGGGAGTCAGCTACAATGAACCATTACCTAGTTTAGATTTACTCTTTTCTTCACGATCACTGGCAACTTGATGTTACATTGCAAAGCCTTTTTCATGGCCTTCAATGGCTTAATGGGCTTAAAATCTTGCCCTACCGTCCATCTGTCCCCTTTCATCTCATGCATGACCTATTTGAAGTCATTCAACATTGCAATAAGTACTAGTACAAACAAGAGTCAGAAACATTTTAGATCCCTCTCTTCCAACATATTTGGAAACTTTCGACTCTCCCCAAAATTAAGTAGTTCCTCTGGTGTCTCCTCCACCATGGTCTATCTATTGGAAAATGGTTAGAATATCTGGGGATTCCCAATCCCAATTGCCCTCTTTGTGGTCGACAAGATGACTTTTTCCATGTATTTTGACATTTTCCCTTTTCTCAACATGTGTGGAAATGGGCTTCCAAAGCTTTTCCATCATACAAGCTATCTCAAGAGGATGCCATATTCGGATTCTTGAACATTACTTATGTTAATCTTAATTTTCTGTGTAAAGTTATCAAGCCTACTATTTTATATTATATTTAGAAGCGAAGATGCAATGTTCTATTTCAAAAGACAGATTATTCTAATAATTTTTTGCTCACTAGGTTAGAGAAGTTGCAGATCTTTCGCCTCACCCATTTTCAACTCACATCTCAAGCATCCAAGTTCAATTTGGATAGTCATTAATTGGTTCATCTCTTGCAGCTATGGGAAAGACCTGTGTGTTCCAATTACACTTAGCATCAGTAATTTCTGCAAGGAAGCTTTTCCTTTTCATTATGTGAAGTCACCATTGGAACTCTCTATCCTTAATTGAAAGCTCTTTGCCTCATCTAATTCTATGTCATTCTACTTTGTAACAAGCTAGTATGCGTGGACATTTCGTTGTGCCCCAATGTGGGTTTCCTCCCTTAATACTCATATATTTATAAGGCGTTTCCTAAGTTTCATTCACAATGCTCTCGGTTTTCCCTTCCCCTTAACCCTATGACTTATTCAAGTTGTTGTAATNTATTTATACAAATTTATAACATAATGTTATCTAATTAAAACATAGGTACACCCCAACATTTATAGAAGTTTATAACTCAATGCTACATAGTATAATTGAACCTATGACTTGGGGTTATTAGATCAAGACCCATACCACTAAGCCACCACCTCATTATCAATTATTAATATTAATAGAAATTTCTACTAATGTATCATTCTCTCTTATCAATTTTAAGGATTTGCACAATTTCCAAAACTCACTCAAAGTCCAAATTTTAAACTATGAGCTTTAATCAAGCTATTAATTAAATATAAGACACTAAACTAGTAAATCTAAAGAATTAGCTCTAAATTATTCTAAATAGAATTTTTTTCCTTTTACATTTGAGCATAATCTTGCTAATACTACTCATTTAACTAACCTGTGAATGTGCTTGGGACTACTTTACATCTCCTCTTCTAAGATATTCCAAGTCTTAATCATAGTGTTTCCTAAAAGTTCTAACCTTGTTCTCTTCTACTTCCAAAGACTATTTTAATAAACTTGGGATATTATGTTTTTATGGGGTTTTAAGTAATAAATTGACAAACATTAGCTTCTAGGGAAAGTAGATCAAACTCTAAAAGTAATATGGGATTTGATGTTTAAACCTTTATGATGAAGTCAAATTTTTGGTCAAAGTGACATGGTAGTAATGAAATTGTATCAATGATGTCGATTTCCTTGATGTGTCATCGTTGATACAGATGTGTGCAACCCTATAAATATAACACTTGGGTGCACGATTTGCAAACTTTCCATTCCATACTTTATTGAAACTCTTGCATTTTGGTTACGTAGTTTTAACAATACAAGTGAATGCTCACAGTGTGATGTCTAGTGATTGAACGAAGTCTTTATTCGAACAGATTGTACTTAGGCATAGTTTGTGAACAGAAATTGATGAGAGCAGTTACTCTAATTATTAGAGTGGTTACTCTAGCAATTACTCTAGTGGTTACTCTAGCAGTTACTTTAATTATTAGAGTGATTACTCTAGTAGTCACTCTAGTAGTTACTCTAATTATTAGAGTGGTTACTCTGGCAGTTACTCTATTGGTTACTCTAGTAGTTATTCTAATTATTAGAGTGGTTACTTTAGTTGTTACTTTAGCAGTTATTCTAATTATTAGAGCAGTTACTCTAATTATTAGAGTAGTTGCTCCCAAGTCTATAAATACAGTGCCCAAGTGCACAATTGGGAGGAAATCTTTAAGCAGTCGAGTAGCGAAACTCTTGTAGTCTGTTTGAAAGTTAGAGTATTTTCCAAGTGCCCGCAGCAGGAGGTCTAAGTGTGGATGGATCTTTATTCGAACATTGTGTACCTGAGCATACCTTGTGTACGGAAATAAAGACGAGCTCTTTGATTTATCCTTGTAGCACTTGAGATTTGTTTTCTTACACATTTCTTTTATTTTATTTTCTTATGCATTTATTTTATTTTATGCACCTTACATTTCTATTATTAGCACAGTAATTCATTTTGATCAATTAAGAAAATCGTTAAATTACACAAGCATGAGCACTTCGAGCATACGTGTAATGCTTAGTAACCCAGTAACGATTAGCGTTTGGTAATCCCAACAGTGTTACACTGGTTCAGGATGTGTACAACAAGTGGGAATGGATGTTGGTGTTAGGATTAGTTAGAACTTAGTTAATGAGTAGTTAAGTTAAATTAGTCACTTAGTTACCTCTCTCCTTCCCTACTAGCACAAGACATAAAAACATAAAAGATATAAAAATCATATGCCTCAAGTTTACTTAACCATACAATCGTGACATACATGTAAGCTTGGGAAGACAACGATCAACCAACCCATCCTTGTTCCACAAGGGCGCATAAGCACTTAGTCCTTGGAATTTGACCAGATCATGCGTGAAACACTCGTATTCATATAGTTGAGCGTAGGGGTACCTAGCCGCTCACCATTGGCTTCATTGCCAGGGACTTAGTTGTTTGTGCGCTAACGATAACATAGGAAATCATTCACATTATTGGAATGAACCCTTAAGGTTGGTTGAGAAAATAATAAACAAGAATACATTACACATTGAATAGAAAATTATGTCTCCTTCTTCATATGAAAGCACCTCACTACCTAGGTCTGAAACAGAAAACAATCGATGGCGTAATACACATGACATTGATCCACCAGTCCCTCAACAAGTTTGAGTGGTATATATTCATCCCAATGAGTATATACCAGACTTTACCTTTATCCTCCATCAAGATAAACAACTACGTTGATGAGCCTTAGAGGATAACATAGTGTTACCTTCCGATCATTCAGTCCCAAGCATGCTTCTTCGTTCTCTCACATGAATTGGCATCCCGCACTTACATGCAGAATACGTTGTGCAAGACCACAACTCAAGAGAATACCATTCCATGAATGCACAATGTCAAAGGAACTTGCAACAAGAGAGACATCATAAGTCTTTGAAGGGTAAGTGGTCCCAGGATGTCCCACATGTCTTAAGCGAAAATGAGGGTGGTGAACCTACCTTAGGTAGTCACCCACACAACCATGTTCCTCCCCTTGACTTTGACCAAGGGGTTGTGTATCAGAACCTTCATTCCACTATTCATAACCCAAGTTTTGATACCCATGGACACATGATAAAGGTGGACATTCTAATAGCAATCGCAATCAAGGCCATGACCGCTAAAGAGAAGGTAGAAGACACCGTCATGGTGAAGGTTCTCCTTCTTCTTCACCTTCATCATCTCCTTCATCCTCTCCTTCAATATTTGGATGCAGTCATAAAGAAAAAGACCATGGGGATGAAGGTAGGCAAAGTGGAAGTCATAGGCGAAACAGCCAGGAAAGGGGACTAGGGCACTCTAGAGAGTCATGACATAGAAGAAGGGAGAGTAGGGAACAACTTAGGCATCATAGATGCCATGGACGAGATGATCATGATGAACCCCTACTCACTACTCGAAGTATGTTAGACATAATTGAGGTTGTTAAAATTCCAACAAGGCACCAAAAAGATAGTAGGATCAAGAGATTAGATATGAACAATATCTCACAATTTGGAGGATACAACCCTGATCCTCAAAATCACTTACAAGCATTCCATGATGCATGTTCCGTACAAAACATATAGAAGAATGGCAAAACGTTAAGTTGTTCCTGTAGACACTAGTTAAAGAAGTGAAAAGCTAATACCAGTCCTTAGAACCAGAATCCATTTGTAGGTGGAGTACCATGTTAGAATTTTTCAACGATAAGTACCAAACGTACTCCCAAGTGTCCAACCTGCGAAAGCAAATCCAAGGCTAGAAACAAGGAGGACATGAACCCTTGGATGCTACCATGGGCTGATACTATGCACTATTACATCGTTGTCCTAGCCATGGTTATTCACAAAGGGATCAACTACATCATCTTGTAGATGGGCTTAGGCATGAAATGAGAAGAACCCTTGGGACTTATGCCCAAGGAAGACTATCCGAACTTAGGTCCCATCAAATTTAAAGACTATTGGAGAAAGTTGCTAAGGAAGAAGGTGAGCTATAGAAGAGAGAAAGTGTGGAAGAGTATAATAGATCCTTCCCTCCAGAAAAGGGTAGTAAGATTTTGTGAGGATGACGAAGAGTCACCAATTGAAGGGATGGTGAATAGGAAAACTTTTCCTATCCAAAAGTTGACATCAAAAGTATCGGTAAAGGTAGACCAAATGTGGGATTCATTAGACAATAGATTTCAATTTGTTCTTAAAATAGTAGAAGAGTCTAGACAGCAAGGTAGTGATCGTGAAAAAAGAAAAAAGAGAGAAGTTGAACATGCATGTAGCAAGGGTAAGGGCAAAGTTGCCATCATTGAAGAGGTTGTGGAGTTGGAAACAGACAATGATAGTGGATGTGAAATATTTCAATATGACCATCCTAAGGGATGTTGCCTTGTAATCTCACATCTACAAGAGTCTGGGATGTATGCACTCAACCCACGATTAAACAAAAGGCAAATACCCCAAAGGTTACCTTATCCTTAAGGTAACCCAAGGCAGTTCCACCAACCCTTAACATATTATCCCAGTGGAACTCCACCACAATCGACTAAGCAATATCAATAGTGGTAGCACCCACAATCATGGGGAATGCCACCACCAAGGCAATAATATCCTTACTGGCAACCTGGCCCATATGGATATTATGTGTAGTAGCCAATCTCCCCACGTGACTCTACTGGTCATGTCAATCCTCAACCTCACTACTAAGCCCACGAGTATTATGGGACTCCCTCTTCTAGAGGTGATATTTTGCAAGAATATCATCCTTCTCATTCGACTGCATCTCTTTCACCAATAACTCCACTACCACCTACTCCCGCGATGCAAGGTGAAATCCCTACCGAGCCACAGCAACGTAATGCCATAAGGGTTGTTAACTCTCAACCTACTATTAGTTCCAACAACCACATGAAGAAAAGACCTTTCTTTAGAACCAACAGTCCAACCAAGCCCTTGCAATCACAAGTGGCTGATTCCTTAGATGCCTCAGTATCAATCAAAACTTTGGAGCTCTCTTCAACCCAATCACCACACTCAATGCATACGATCATGCTAACACATGTCATCACCGATTGAATCAAAGATGGCTACCTTCCTAGGAAATTCTCTAATTTTGGGAGTCCTTTGATATACTTACAAATTGCTGGAAATGTGCCGTGCAAGGCTCTTTTGGATTTAGGTTCCGGTGTCAACTTGATTTCTCAAAAAATGTACAAGGCCTAGAACCTGCCTCCATTGAAAAAGAGCAACATCCATCTAGAGTTGGTCGACCACTCCATCACTATCCCATTGGGACTAGTGGAAGACATTGCTACCACTGTTTGTGAGTGGTCGTACCTAGCTGACTTCCTAGTGATTCAAGTAAACAATGGTAAGGGGGACTTCCCAATCATAATGGGAAGAGCATGGCTAAGCACAGTTGACGCGCACCTAGGAATCCATGATCTTTCCCTCAAAATATCAAAGGAAAACACATTTGGAAAGATCAAGAAGAAAAAAGTTCCATGCAATGCATACAATGACACAAGGTGTAATTACATGCAGAGGTCATGGTTTGTGCAAAGTTTAGCATTTCCTGCATGCAATCAATGTGTACAAGTGATTAATATACAAAGATGCCTGTATGTAGCAGCCACACAATAGGAAGACACCCAGTGGCTAACAGCTGATCAAGAAAGTAGTTCACTCATATGCATGGAACCAACTGAGGGTTTGACTTGTGCTTACATTGATAGCATAGACGCATTAGAGCAAGTCCATTGCCAACTTCCAAGTCTTATTCTTGAAAATATCAATTGGGGGAAGTTGGAAGTCCTTGAGAAATTTAAGCAGGAGCCCCTCAAGCTGAAACCATTACCCACCGGTATGGAATACGTGTTTCTTAAAAATGGAAAACCGGTAATTATCAATGCTAACCTTACTACTCAATAGAAAGAAGAACTACTAAAGGTAATAAATAAATGGTTAGAAGCCTTCGCTTGGTCATATCCCGAATTAACTCAAATAGATCCTAGGATATGCCAACATAGAATTTACACTGACCCCTCCAGGAAGCCTCGAAGACAAATGCAGAGGCAATTAAACCTTAAGCTGAAGCAAGTAGTTAAGGGAGAAATCAAACAACTTCTCAAGGTTGGGTTCATATACCCCATTACTGATAGCAAATGGGTTATCCCCTTAGTTATTGTACCTAAAAAGGAAGGCAAATGGAGGGTGTGCATAGATTTCAGGCTACTAAATATGACAACATTCAAAGATCACTTTCCATTGTCATTTGTCAACCAAGTCTTAGAAACTATTATAGGGCATCGCTATTACAGTTTTCTGGATGGATATAATGGATATAACCAAATAAAAATAGCCCCAGAAGACCAAGCCAAGAGTACATTCACTAATCCTTGGGGAACGTTTGCATACAAATAGATGTTGTTTGGCTTGTGCAATGCCTCTGCAACATTTCAACAACTAGTTCTAAGAATTTTCCAATAGCAAATAAGGAATGGCATGGAGGTCTTTATGGACGACTTCTCCACTTATGGAGCAAACTTTGATTAAGCCTTGGATCGGTTGGAGCAAGTGTTAAAAAGATGTGTAGAAACCAATTTAAGGCTCAACTGGCAGAAAAGCCATTTGATGGTCCAAGAAGGTGTAGTACTAGGGCACAAAATCTTACACATAGGGATAGAGGTAGACCTCGAAAAAATCAAAATTATCCAATGAATTACCCATCAACTAGAAATTGTTAAATATATTCAATCATTCCTTGGACATACTGGCTACTATAGGAGATTTATTGAGAACTTTTCAAAGGTTGCCAAACCATTGGTGGAATTAATGAAAAAGGACGTACCTTTTGAGTGGACTAGGGAATGCAAATTAGCTTTCCAAACTCTAAAATAGAAGCTAGTAGAAACACCCATTCTACAAGCTCCTGACTAGTCCAAACCATTCCATATCATGCCTGACATGTCCAACTATGCTTTAGAAGCCATACTTACACAATTAGATGACCAGAAGCATCCTTATTACATCCACTATGCAAGTAGAAGTATGGCTAGTGCACAGCTTAACTACATTACCATAGAGAAAGAATTAATGGTTGTAGTGTTTGCACTAGAAAAGTTTAGACACTATGTATTAGGATATAAAATATATGTACATACATATCATAGTGCAATCTAGTTTCTCATGAATAAGCCAATGGTAAGCCCTCGTATGATACGATGGCTTGTAATCTTACAAGAGTTCAATTTAATGATGATCGATCGCAAGGGCACTGAGAATGTAGTTGCTAATCATTTATCTCGATTGCGATGAGACAACAAAGAGGATGAGTATCCAATTTTTGATCATTTCCCTAATGAATTCCTCTTTGCTATTGTAGTGAATAATCAATCACCCACAAAGACAAACTGGTACAGTAGGATTCTTACCTATCTCCTCACCCAACAAACACCACAAAATTTAAACCTTAAGAAGAAACAACAATTTCTTCACCAAGCCAGGTACTTTATGGAGATCAATGGGAAACTTTACAAAGTGTGTCCCAATGGCTTGGTTCGATGGTGTGTTCCCAATATAGATCAACTACGAGTTCTCCAAGATGCTCATGAGGGTCCTTGTGGGGTCCATTACACTAGGAAACGAATGACCATCAAGATCCTTCTCATAGGATATTATTGGCCTACATCATTTTGAGATGCCCATTATTTCGTCCAATCTTGTAAGCACTGTCAACATGATGGGGGAATGACTACTAGAATGAAGGGTCCGCAACAATGGATTCAACCATTAAAACCCTTTGACATTTGGGGAATTGATTTTATGGGGTCAATTACACCAATGTCCAATGGAAAAGCTTATATTATTGTTGTCGTTGATTACCTAATAAAATGGGCCAGAGTAGCTGCTGTTAAATATTGTACATCATCTATAGTTGCACACTTTGTTCAACAAAAAATCATAAACAGGTTTGGTGTGTCACATGTACTCATTTTAGATAATGGTACACACTTCATAGGTGTAAATTTTCAAAAATTAATGCAATGCTTAGGGGTTGAGCATAAATTGACTACACCATACCACCCCCAAGCAAATGGTCAAGAAGAAGTCACCAACAAGGAGATTACAAAGATATTGACAAAAACCATTAGCAAGTTTAGGTGAGACTGGAGCACTAAACTGAACGATGCTCTTTGGGCATACCGCTCCACATGGAAACTCCCTACAGGCTACTCTTCCTATGAGTTAGTGTATGGTAAATTTCCAATGCTTCCCATTCGAACTAAGCTTCGTACACTATCCACAGCATGTGGCCTCAACCTTGACCTTGATCTAGCACAGAAACAACGGTTAGTAACCCTTAACTTACTAGATGAAAACTAATTAGCTGCCCCATGATTTAATGAATTACAAAAGGCCTTTAATAAACAATGTCATGACCTAAGCATTAGGAAAGTTAAATATCAACCAGGAGATAAGGTTCTCTACTGGAATCCCACACATGTACCACAATGTACTATATTTCAAGCATTATGGAAAGGACCTTATATTATTTATTTAAATTTTCCTTCAAGGGCCATGACAATATACAAACCTGAGAGCCCAGATAAGAAACATTTGTTCAACATGCAACAAACCAAACCCTTCCAGCAGGTTAGGATAGCCAATACACATGCTACCTCTCTCGATGGACAATCCTACTCACTATTTCGGATCTCCTACTTCCAACTTAGTCATGGGAAAATGGCCACCTATGCTAACCAATCTAGGCCTTTAGTTCTTTTTGAATTTTTGTTTTACACATTTTTTGTTTTACACATTATTTCAACTTTTCTTATTTTTTTTACACCATCATTCATGTTTTTACTATTTCTTTGTTTGCTTGATTTACTTTTATTTGTTATCTAATAATTTCTCATGATGGTGGATTGAATTATATCATATTGATTGCTAATGTTTGATTTTTATCTTTGAATTATGATGCTAACATTAAGGTATGGTTCTTTTGGTAAAACAGGTAATGAGTTCACGTCTTCCACTCATCCGTACAACTCTATGGTCTTCTTTGGTTTGGAACTGTACAGTCCCCTTTTTCTAAGTAAAATTGCTAATGAATTGGTGGCTGGGTATTTTTTTAAACCAAGGAAAGATTTAAAGGATGAAAAGGATGTGACTTCAAGAGGATTCGATGCATTGGTGCTGGCCATTCTCTTGGGTGCTTGGATGCTTTTTCTTAGGTTTTTTGCCATTCTAACATTGTTCAAATATTAGGAAGCTAAGTGAATAAAAATAATTCTTTGCATGGTGTGGTTTGAATGCATAAACATCAAAAAAAAGAAAAAAAGAAAAAAAGAAAAAAAGGTGAGAATTCAAAGCACACCCCTTAGACATAATAAAGCAATATGGGCTACAAGCGCTGGTTATGGCACTAAAAAGACATGTTATCCATGCCTGAAGGTTCCCTCTAACTAAGGCCTTTTCTCTATTCCTACTTCTCCATCTCACTCTCCTTAGGATGGTGGTCACTCTTTGTGGAAGCATTTTTGTTGCCTCAGGAGGATGGATTGGCCAAGTGTATTGATGGGAGGCCACTAAATTTGGTTGGTTTGATTTTAGATTTGGGATGAATTCTACTCAGTTATCTTAACCATGAAATACACAGGGGGCTTTACACAACCTTGTTGTTGGGATTCCATTCCATTCTCTCCTCTCCATATTTGTTCCCATTTTCCACCTCATTGTTGGTCTTATCATTAGTCCATTCTAGGTTGATGCATTGTTTTTCTTTAGTGAATTCTTGTGGGTAAGTTTTTAACCCTTGCTTCCAAATGACATTCCTAGAGCCTACAAACTCTTTAGTTTGTGTGTTTGTTAGGGCATAAAGGGCATGAGCCTACTTTGGGGAGGACCCACTCGCATTTCTTTTTGGTGCAATTGTTAACTTCTTTCCCTTAAACATTTCCTACAATCAATCATTTCTTATTTCATCCCCATCCATGACATCCATTTTATTGGTGTTGCCATTGATATTTTTCATCTTTCTTGTTCCTCATGTTTTTCCATCTTATAGCTACTGAAGGTTCGCTCTTAGTTGTGGGGGCCCTAGCAAAATTTTTTCAATTTTCTTCATTTTACTATTCACCTAACTCCTACACCTTGGGTAGTCACCTATGATAAATCTCTGAACTAGTTTCTGCCATGACCACAACTCAACCAATGCACTTTATATCAAGGCAAGGTATCAACTGCATTGTGGTTTATCTATCCTTGCTCATTTGTGACTGTGTTGTGTGTGCATATGGCAATTATACAAACAATGGACTAGGCTTGGAGGAAGAACTTAGGATGGACCAAAACTAGAGCATTTAGGAAAGGAGCAACTCTAGTGGTGTGGCTATGGATAAACAACAAAAGGCACAATCTTAGCATTGGCAGCAAAACGCTTCATTTTCTTTCTCTCTCTTTCTCTACAAGCTACCAAATAAAGGCTTGGATGTCATTTATGTACAAGTGTTCACCACAATGGTTATGAACAGTAATGTTGTAATATGCTTATTTATCCATTCACTAGGCACGTTGAGTCTGTCATCCCATTCCACCGTCAGTTGTCAGTTAGTCAATAATCCCATACCTTCCCAATATTTTGTACAGAACTTGTTTCTTTTCTTCTATACTCGAGGACAAGTTTTCATTCAGTTGTGGGGGTACGACGAAAGTAGTTACTCTAATTATTAGAATGGTTACTCTAGTGGTTACTCTAGCAGTTACTCTAATTATTTGAGTGGTGACTCTAGCGGTTACTCTAGCAGTTACTTTAATTATTAGAGTGATTACTCTAACTGTTACTCTAATTATTAGAGTGGTTACTCTAGCAATTACTCTATTGGTTACTCTAGTAGTTATTCTAATTATTAGAGTGGTTACTCTAGCAGTTACTTTAGTAGTTATTCTAATTATTAGAGTGGTTACTCTAATTATTAGAGTGATTACTCTAATTATTAGAGTAGTTGCTCCAAAGTCTACAAATACAGTGCCCAGGAGCAGAATTGGGAGGAAGTCTTTGAGCAATCAAGTAGCGAAACTCTTATAATCTGTTTGAAAGTTAGAGTGTTTTCCAAGTGCCTGCAGTAGGAGGTCTAAGTGTGGACAGATCTTTATTTGAGCATTATGTACCTGAGCACACCTTGTGTACAGCAATAAATACGAGCTCTTTGATTCATCCTTGCAGCACTTGAGATTTATTTTCTTATGCATTTCTTTTATTTTATTTTCTTATGCATTTATTTTATTTTATTTTATTTTATTTTATGCACTT